>BRDA01006243.1:51031-69505 GCA_036984385.1 Crenuchus spilurus
GTCAATGGCGAACAGCATTACCAGGATTTGAACTTGAGATTCTATGGTCATATTGTCAGCATCTTAGCCCACTGAGCCATTCAGGGCCCAAGAAGACTTTTTTCCTTGTTGAGAAACAGTTCATTTTGAGATTTGAGCAAATATGAGACCTTACTGAGATCAGAACTAGAACTCAAAATGAGACACATGATATGTCTGAGGTCTTTTTCTCCGAAGAAATATATGATCAGCAGTTCTGAAATTTTTTTTTTTTCTTTTCTTTCTAGGTTTTAGCCAATTTTTATCCCCTTCCCAATGTAGTGGTAGCCAATTAGCCCATCCCCTCCGTTAGGCCTCTCCCCATCACTTTGCAATGTCCCTGACTCTAGGAGGGTGCAGGCAAACGCAAGCCTCCTCTGTTGTGTGTGATGCAGCCACCGCCTCTTTTTAAACCACCGCTGATACACCGTCACTGGAAAGCCTAATATGCTCGGAGGAAGGTACACGGGGTCCCCAGCTCCGATTGGACCAATCAGTAGATGCCTGAGCCAGCGGACATTGCAACGAGAAAGTGATGGGGAGAGTGAGAGCGCCATCTACCAACCCAGAGAGAGCACTGCTAATTTTTGCTCTATTGGGCCCCGGCTGTTGATGAATAACAGCATGACCGGGATTCAAACTCGCGACCCTCGGGTCATAGTGGTAGTAGTGCCTGCTGAGCCACTCGGGGCAGCAGTTCTGAAATTTAAGCTAAAGCCTCCTTTGTGTTTGTTTACATCTGATATCGTTGTCAAGAAGAAACTACCGTGATGTTAATGATATCTCTGATATCTCTTGGGTATAGCAAGTGCAATTAACATTGTTCTGTACTGTTTTATCAGTCTGATGGAGAGTACATTACTCAGTTTGTTTATTCTTTTATAGTTGTAGTGAAATTCTAAAGAAAAATAACTACTTCAGCAGGCTCAGAATGATGTCATGATGTTTGTCATTTATTAACAATTGGTTTTTTTAGACTTGGACAGTAATATATGGTATGCATGACTAATTTTAGCTATAGATTGACAATAATTGGAGTGTCTCTACTGTAACTCTGAAAAGTCACAGTTATCACTTAATAAAATTAATTTGTACTGTAATTTAATAGGAATATTTTTTTCAAAATTTAATTCTAAAATTAATTTTAATTAACTGATATTTTTACTGAAAATAAATAATCTTGGCTTGTGAATAATTATTTTTCTGTTCTTCTTATATTCTATTTTATATGATCATTATTACTATTATTATTATGTATTAGTATTATTATGTAGCAGTACTAGCAGTATTTCTGTTTTTGTAAATAATAATATAAATAAACACAATAATAATAATAATAAATGTGTAATTGTGCAGTTAATTATGTAATGATATCAATATATGTTAATAATAAGCAATTGTGACCCTCCCACCTAAAGCTGCGTCCCTGGCCACGCCTCCTGCCTTGTCTTTAGTCTCTGCCATGTATGCCATGTGCTCTTATTTATGTTTATGTCATGTCTTCAAGCTGCACCCAATGCTTACAGCAATGTAAATTGAATATGTCGCAAAACAGTAATAAACTTTAGATTTCTGAGGGTTAATATTTAATAATACCACATAGTTCTCATCTTTTTATTTTCATTTTATTTTTTCTCTGTTCCAGCATCAGTGCCTCAGTTTACGAACTCCCCCACTATGATAGTGCTGGTGGGACTCCCAGCCAGGGGAAAAACCTACATCTCCAAAAAACTAACACGCTACCTCAACTGGATCGGCATTCCAACTAAAGGTCAGTTTTCCTTCAGTGAGACTCATTAATTACAACAATTAATGATGTACATTAATTAATTAATGTCCAAAATGTCATATCCTATGACTAGGAAAAACAACAGAATTTTTCCTGACTGGTTTAAAGTAATGACAATATGTATGGTGATTCTTTGAATGAACATTTAACGAGACCTGATTTAGTTTTCAGTACATGCTATTTTCATTTTTTCACTCACAAAAAAACTTTTTTTTTAATGATTTGGTTTGACTGAATTAAATTAACAGTATTAAATTTCAAGCCACTTGGTCAATTTGAAAGTTTATTTGATGGAAAAGTGAACATTTTAATCTTCACGTATGGGAATTAAGGGTTATAGAGACTTGGGAGAAACTTGGTATTTTTTCAGATTTAGATTTTTGGGAGCATATACTTCAGATGAGTATATTATTTTATTATTTTTCTCATTCTTTTTATGTAGCTCAGCTTGTAATTTTAATTTGTAATTAACATTAACAATTTATGACCACTGTACTGCAACACCTCTGCAACTGGGGCTTTTCCCATCGTCGGCAAATCGATTGGCTCTTTTTGTTGAAGGCTTTCTGTAAATCTGACCCATGTTTATTGCTACAGTTGTTGACATACATTTTTTAAACATTGACCACTCTCCTTATATTACATCTCTGTTATCACTAAAAGTTGAATTGATCTTATTTGCAAGTCACAGTACTGGATAAATGTTGCATCTAACAAAATCATCAGACCAGTTTGAGGTGAATGCAATTAAAAGAGCATGTTTTGCTACTTAAACACTTTCAAATCAGATATTTTTGCACTTTTAACAGTATTCAACGTTGGACAGTATCGCAGAGAGGCTGTCCAAACTTACAAGAATTTTGAATTTTTTCGTCCAGACAATGAAGAAGCCATGAAGATTCGCAAGTAAGAACATATTACTGTCACTGTTATCACTTATTACAGTTGAAGGAAGTAGCAGTTTTATTTCTTTTATTTTAATTATAATATTTACAGTTTTTTCCACAAACTGCAATTCATGCTCAATTATTTCAATATCAAACTCATTTGTGTAGAAGGTTTAGTCTTTGCAGTTGTGTGTAGCTGATATACAGCAGGGGTTGCCCAATCCTGGTTCTAGCGATCTCCCACCCAGTAGAGTTCCAAATCCATCAAACAGGATTGGGCACCTTGGATATACAGTAGTAAAAGTCCTAAGCAGCCATGACCAGAATAAAAAAGCTATTAATTACAGTTATTCATATTTTGGTTAGAAGAATCTGGATAGAACAACACAGGTTTGATTCCTGGTCTTCCCAGTGCTCACACATTTCCTGCATTTAAAAAAATCTACTCAGCTGATCTGATTTAATTGAATGAAGTATTGATTAGCTGAAGCAGCCATTGAATGGTCATTGTTAATACTGACATTCTGCTAAGAGAGCACAGGTAATGTCACCACAATTACATCAAATCACAATGGACTGTAGGGGTGGGGGGGGCGGTGGTCACAATGTAATTTTTTATCTTTATTTTTTTTGTGGACTGGCACCTTAGACTTTGCCGGGGTCTTGAGGTTCATGCTTGCTGCAGTGATGTATGTCTCCTTTGATAAAACATTCTTACGTCATGAGTACTTTTCTGTTTTGACCAATCAGATCAATGTTCACAGTTGTCATGACACGGTGACTTGAGGTGTAAGATTTTAGAGATCAAAATGAACACAGAATAAAAAAAGGCAGGGTTTTTTGTTTAGCTTGTTCTTCCGAGTAATTCTGCATTTGTATTTTTTTTTTGCTTTTTGACTTAACTTCATCTTATTTTATTTGTATTCTATTGGTATTATTATTATTATTATTATTATTAATAATAATAATAATAATAATAATAATAATAATAAATCTAAATAATTTAAATCAAAATATAAAAAGGTTCTCATTCAGAGGTTTTCGAGATTGAGTAGTGAAACTCACCAGAAAGTTGCTTGTTCCAGTAAGCAATCCAGTGTGTTTAAATATAGGAAAAGAATTACATAATGTTTGGATGATGATGTCACCCATGATGTGTTGAGAAATGTAAAGTTCAGCTATTGCTTTCTCACACATCCTCCTTTCTCTTTGTGCCTCCAGCTCTTTTTTGGTACAAGTGTAGTAGCAGCACTTACATAGAATTGTGCTGAATCACAGTGTTAACACAGTTATTACCCAGCTAATTATATGTTATACTCCACAGTAGCCAACATTACTGGCATCCCTGTTTTGGTACAAGTGTAGCAGCAGCACTTACATAGACACACTGTCACAATTTTAACACAGCTATTGCTTTCTATAAGCACTATGTTACTGTACATCTGCTCTCAGAAGCAAAAGCTATGTTTTGGGTCAACATAGTGAGCATAAATTCCACTGGCTATACGTATATGATCCTGTCCTATATAAGCCTGTGTAGTGACTTGGTCTAATCTGTCCAATGTTCTGTTGTCACTCTGTGTTTTTGTGTCCAGAGCCTGTGCCCTTGCAGCACTGAAGGATGTGTCAGCCTACTTCACTCAGGATCACGGACAGGTGGCGGTGAGTGGTCTATTAACAATAACAAATCTGTTACCTGTATATGAGTGTGCATAGTGTCATTGTGTGTATCAGATGAACTAAAATAATGTTTTTTAAGTTTTAAAGGGTCTGTATTTTGAAAAAACTACTTTTCATTTAGAGTGAAACTGCCCAACTTTGCATTGTGGTGTTTGCAGAAATAGGACATTAAAATTGATTCTATCTCTCTAGGTATTTGATGCCACCAACACTACTCGTGAACGTAGAGAGGTCATTCTTTCCTTCGCCAAAGAGAATGGCTACAAGGTCAGGATCTGCTTTACAGTTACATTTACTCTACAATTGAAGTTGACTATTTGTGATAGATAATCTCAAATACAGTTGTTGTAGCATAACCATTTACAATGTGATAACTTTATAGGTGTATTTTAATGTACATTAATGGAACCTGTAGGTATTCAATATTTGTTGACATTTCCTTTTGTCCAGTTACGAGATTTTGATGTGCCAGTAATGATGATAGTTATGACACAGCTTAAGCTCATTTATACATTAGCTGATAAGCTATAAGTCTTTTAAATTCATTAGCTTTCATTTATTATTATGCTTTTTCTTTATAGGTGTTTTTCGTGGAGTCCATTTGTGATGACCCTGAAATAATTGCAGAAAATATCAAGGTAAAAACAATTGTGACTCATATTTTTGTCATGCTGTAATGCTAATTCTGTTTGTGTTTCTCCTAGGCTTCACTTGGTTGTGCCCCACCGAGTAAATTGTTAGCCACTCATGCTTATTTTGTCCCATTTTATCCAATTAAAATAAATTGCAACACATTTTATGTTATTAATAAACAAAGGCACACTTTACTGTTACCAAAACGTGATGTAATATAGTGTAAGATAGGATTGGATATCTCATAGCTACTGCTTGTGTTTCAGAATTTCTGGGAATGATAATACTCAATAAATATTATGATTATTTTTGTAATTCCTAACTCTACATACCCTGATAGTCCTCCAGGTTAATTTGAGGTGAGAAACACTGTTATAATGCAGTTTACTGTAAGATAAAATTACTGAAAAATTTTATACTGTATATTTTCACTGTTTGCACTGCTTGCAGTATAAGAAATCTTGTGGCAAGTTCATGTATAATTTCAGTTTGCAAGAAGATGATGAAAAGAGCTATAGATTATTTTATAACGGTTTAGATTTAGATTTTTCAAATTTTTATGTATTATAAATTATATGCTACAAATAGTTTTATGTTTTTATGTTAATATTACATTCTTAACATTTTTAATCTACACTGTATGTACAATTCCAGATAATTTTGGGCTATTTCTGTTGGTCTGTTTGTCATCATATGTTTACAGGATGTAATGGGTAGCTGCCTTTCAACTGATTTAAAAATTCTGTTGCAGTGCTTCTGTATGACAGCAATAATATTTCTGATCACTGTAGCATTATTAACACTGTTGTTTGTCTACTCTGTCTGCAGCAAGTGAAGCTCAGCAGCCCTGATTATATTAACTGTGATAAAGAAGAGGCTGTGGCAGATTTTCTGAAGAGGATTGACTGCTATAAGGTTTCTTATGTTCCTCTGGATGATGACAAAGACAGGTCAGACACGGCACACAGTAATCATTAAAAATATTTTTTTATAATAATTTTCTTCTCTAATGTCTAACTCTCCTGTATAAACAGCAACATTTTAGTTTATTATGAAATGACATTTTTTAAAAGGTATCAAAAGGAAACAATTTAATTTTTATTTATGTAAGAACCTGGAAAATACTAGAACATATTGAGTACAATATTCAGAAAACTTGGTGTCTAGTTTACAATATGTAAAATGTGTCACTTATTATTATGTATATATAATATACAATTATAATATAAAACAACACTTATTCAAACAACAAGTGATTTTGAACAGCAGTGTACAATATCAGTAAAGTATGTTTTCAATCAGCCAATTTTTGCACCATGAACCAGATTAAATTGACAGTTTTAAATTCCATTCTCACACAACAGTCAGTCATATGTGGTCAGAAAAGGTTTCACATGAATATTGTGTTCAAATATGTCATCATGAAATGTTTAAGTATTACAGCTAAACATAACACATACTTGTTTATATAACTATATTGCATTGTTATTGTGGGTGTGGCTGAGAGTGGAGAGAAAAATAATATGATTCATTTTACAGACATGATATTTCAGCCCAATTTAAATGAAGAAAAATGATAACTTGCGTAATATGTGTGCTGGTTGATTGTGGGACTGTGGTAAAAATTAAATTGCATTAGAATGGCATAATATATAGATTGTTCATCCTACATGATGTAGACTGCCAAATTGTAATGCCACAAAGTGCTATTTGTCATTTCACAAAATGGTCTCTGTTGATATAAAGGACTTTTGAACTAATGAATCTGTCTCTCTTTCTCTCTCTCCAGACATCTGTCCTATATAAAGATCTTTAATGTGGGTAGCAGGTATTTGGTGAATTGTGTGCAAGATCATATCCAGAGCAGGATTGTTTATTATCTGATGAATATTCATGTTACACCGCGCACTATCTACCTGTGCCGACATGGAGAGAGTGAGCTGAATCTGCTGGGTCGTATTGGGGGGGATTCAGGCCTGTCCTCCCGGGGAAACAAGGTGGGCATATGGTGATGGTAGTGTTGTGGGGGCTTATGGAAATTCTAAAATTATTCAGTTACTACTATGAATTATTCCAAAATCTTATTTTTCACATACAAATAGGTAAGGCATTACCCAAAGAAAGGCAATTTAAAGTGTTTATATACAATCCTAAAAAAAAATTATTTAATTCAAAAAGGTAAACTGTCATATTTTATATTCATTATGCCATATTTCAAGTGTTTTCTTGTAATAACATTGATCAGTATGACTTGTTTAGTATTGCTTATGAGTTGGCTCGACAGTGAAACACTGTAATATTGTAGTTGTTTTGGCAGTATGGGCAGGGTGCTAAGTTATGATTGAGAAGCGTCTACATAAAGCTTGCCAGCAGATGGAAGCATGAAGTGCTCTAAAATCTCGACTGTGTTGACTTTGGACTTGATAAAAAGCACAGTGGACCAACACCAGCAGATGACATGACACCAAACCATCACAGACTGCAGAAACTTCACACTAAACTTCAGACACCTTGGATTCTAATTTCCAAAATTTACCTTCATCTGAAAAGAGGACATCGGACCACTTAACAGTCCACTTCTTTTTCTATTTAGTCCAGGAAAGACACTTCTGATGTTGTCTCTGGTTCAGGAGTGGCTCGATATTAGGAATGTAACAGTTGTAGCCTGAGATACGCAGTATTCATTCTGTTTTAGTAGTAATTTACTCAAACTCACAATGAAATATCATAATTTGAGATAATAGATTTCTGATTTTCATGAGCCATACTGATCAAAATTAGAAGTATTAACAAAACATCTTTCATGTCAAAAAGTGAACTTAAATATTGTATGATGTACAATATTTTATTTTGTGCATCCAGTTATTTTGTTTAGATTCAGGTGTGCTAGAGGTTCAGGAAGTGTATAAATATGGATCAAGATTGGAATGTGAACACTGCATTATTTGCTGTGATTTTTGTCTTTAAATCTTTTAAACTCTGTGCTTTACCTGGTTCAGTTTGCTGCTGCTCTGGGGAAATACATCAGGAGTCAGTGTATCCCTGATTTGAAGATCTGGACCAGTCACATGAAGAGAACCATCCAGACTGCAGAGGCAGTGGGGGTTCCCTATGAGCAGTGGAAAGCTCTCAATGAGATTGATGCTGTGAGTACAAAAAAATATATTCAACCAGAAGTACCGGTAATACAATTTTCTGAATTTCTGAATTACTTCTACTACTATTAATAATAATAATAATAATAATAATAATAATAATAATAATAATAATAATAATGCTAAAAACATATTATTGTTGTTGTTGTTCTTGTTGTTTTATTAGCATTATTATTATTATTATTGTTGTTATTGCTGTTATATGTCAAGAGTAATAATTTAATTAAATTAACAGTCCAAAACAATACTTCTAATAAAATATATACAGTACAAACAAAAATAACATTGACAGAAATTATTTAGTATATGTAGAAATATCGTATAGAGCTCTGGGTGCAATTGAAGATCTCATTGTATGGCTGGATGAATTATCTCTTTTTTATGGCTCTAAACCAGGAGTGTCCAATCTTATCTGAAGGGCTGGAGTAGCTGCAACTTGTCCTTGCAACAGAGCAGGAGCACATGATCCACTCTTTGAAAACTGATATCAACTATTATCAGGTGTACTGTGGCTTCTTTAGATTGAAAACCTGCAGCCACCGGATCTTTGTGGATAACATTGGACACCCCTGTTCTAAATACTTGACTCTGGCTTAAATTGAACACCTGCTCACTTCTGATGCTTTTGGATCATAACCATGTTTCTCAGTACTCTTCCCAAAGTGGATCATCACTGACATAATAGTGTATGTCTGTCATGTCATTTTGTATTAGTTAACAGTATAAAAGCACTTGTCTTGTTCTCTCTGTAGGGGGTGTGTGAGGAGATGACATATGAGGAGATTCAGGAAAACTTTCCAGAGGAGTTTGCTCTTAGAGACCAAGATAAATACAGATACCGCTATCCAAAGGGTGAGGTAAGGGTCAGATTATTGCTCACAAGTTTAGGGTGAAGAACAGTGAGGAGACTACTATCTTCTGCCATCAAACTGATTGTTAGAATGCAACATAAATTAACTGTCTTCACTGAAGCTATAAGATAAAACCTATAGAAACTGCAGTATTTTTTCTCACTCAAGTCCATAGAAACAATTGGAGAAACTCTACATTTAAGACTGAAACCTGTTGGTATAGCATGTAAACTGAATGTAACTAATTTATTACGTAAATAACTGTAATTGTCTTGTTTTGTGAAAGTAGCAGCAAAACAACAGTAATAACTCTAGCCTTCTGTGGATTTAAATATCAACAAGTCAGTAAAGAGACAGTAAAACTTGTATTCAACAGCAGTTTTTCCAGTTTACATTTCAATTACTTTATTATTTATACTTATATTTCACTGTTAAAGTAAACCAATAAATATTTCAGAACATTGTTGTAGATTCTAGTGAGTGATGCTCTGATGGTTTCTCACATAATGTTATTTTTCTATATACAGCATATACATGATAAAAGAATCAGATGGGGTTTAATACTTATTTTCCATCATTTACAAATACATTTTTTAAAAATTGTACAAAGTGATTTCCTGGATTTTTTCTCATTTTGTCTCTCATAGTTGAAGTGTACCTATGATGAAAATTACAGACCTCTCTCATTTTTCTAAGTAGGAGAACTTGCACAATCAGTGGCTGACTAAATACTTTTTTGCCCCACTGTACCTCCAAACATGGAAGGTGTTGACACATAGTGATCTACTGATTTATCACAGTTTGCAAAACCTATTGGCTTTTATTTGTCTTAAACAGCTAATCACATTCACAATAGCTCATACTGCAAGGATGCAAATCTGTGACACAAGGATTTTCAACCACTGCAAACATAATTCCCCCTGAGATATTAATTTCTGCATCTATCTCTCTCTCTCTCTCCTGTTTTAGTCATATGAGGATCTAGTTCAGAGACTGGAGCCGGTGATCATGGAGTTGGAGAGACAGGAGAATGTTCTAGTAGTCTGCCACCAGGCTGTAATGCGCTGTCTCCTGGCTTACTTCCTGGACAAAAGCGCAGGTAAATAATACAAGTCCAATATAAAAGAATACTTCACTGTAACACCCAGTAAAAATAGACTGTCATGCTGAAGCATTGACATATACAGTCATGGCCGAAAGTGTTTGCACCCCTGAATTTTTTCCAGAAAATGAAGTATTTCTCCCAGAAAATTATTGCAATTACCGTACACATGTTTTGTTATACACATGTTTATTTCATTTGTCTGTATTGGAATAACACAAAAAAAACATAGGAAAAAAGGCAAATTTGACATAATTTCACACAAAACTCCAAAAATGGGCTGGATAAAATTATTGGCACCCTCAACTTAATATTTGGTTGCACACCCTTTGGAAAAAATAACTGAAATCAATCACTTCCTATAACCATCTACAAGCTTCTTACACCTCTCAACTGGAATTTTGGACCACTCTTCTTTTGCAAACTGCTCCAAGTATCTCATATTTGAAGGGTGTCTTCTCCCAACAGCAATTTTAAGATCTCTCCACAGGTGTTCAAAGTGATTTAGATCCAAACTCATTGCTGGCCACTTTAGAACTCTCCAGCGCTTTGTTTCCATCCATTTCTGGGTGCTTTTTGAAGTATGTTTGGGGTCATTGTCCTGCTGGAAGACCCATGACCTAGAACACAAACCCAGCTTTCTGACACTGGGCCCTACATTGCGACCCAAAATCCTTTGGTAATCTTCAGATTTCATGATGCCTTGCACACAGTCAAGGCACCCAGTTACAGAGGCAGCAAAACAACCCCAAAACATATTTGAACCTCCACCATATTTGACTGTAGGTACTGTGTTCTTTTCTTTGTAGGCCTCATTCCGTTTTCGGTAAACAGTAGAATGATGTGCTTTACCAAAAAGCTCTATCTTGGTTTCATCTGTCCACAAGATGTTTTTCCAGAAGGATTTTGGCTTACATACATTTTGGCAAACTGCAGTCTAGCTTTTTATGCCTCTGTGTCAGCAGTGGGGTCCTCCTGGGTCTCCTGCCATAGCATTTCATTTCATTCAAATGTCAACAGATAGTTCGAGCTGACACTGATGCACCCTGTGCCTGCAGGACAGCTTGAATTTCTTTGGAACTTGATTGGGGCTGCTTATCTACCATCTGGACTATCCTGCGTTGCAACCTTTTATCAAATTTTTTCCTCCGTCCACGTGCAGGGCGATTAGCTACAGTGCCATGGGTTGTAAACTTCTTGATTATGTTGCACACCGTGGACAAAGGAACATCAAGATCTCTGGAGATGGACTTGTAACCTTGAGATTGTTGATATTTTTCCACAATTTGGGTTCTCAAGTCCTCAGACAGTTCTCTTCTCCTCTTTCTGTTCTCCATGCTTAGTGTGGCACACACAGACACACAATGCAAAGATTGAGTCAACTTCTTTCCTTTTTATCTGGTTTCAGGTGTGATTTTTACATTGCCCACACCTGTTACTTATCACAGGTGAGTTTGAATGAGCATCACATGATTGAAACAAAGTTATTTACTCTCAATTTTGAAAAGGTGTAAATAATTTTGTCTGGCCCATTTTTGGAGTTTTGTGTGAAATTATGTCAAATTTGCCTTTTTTCCTCTGTTTTTTGTGTTATTCCAATACACACAAAGGACATAAATATGTGTATAACAAAACATGTGTAATTGCAATAATTTTCTGGGAGAAATACTTAATTTTCTGGGAAAAATTCAGGGGTGCCAACACTTTCGGCCATTACTGTATGATAATTGGGTTTTTACAGAGAATATATACCTGAATTAATCCTTCAAAAGTGATGCAGATATTGATAACTGATACAAACTGATACTGAAGATGATCATTTAAAAGTAGTCTCACTCTATTCACCCAGAGAAAGAATTACACAGCTAACATCATCTCATTTCACAGTGTCACTCTATGCTATTTTATGATGAATTCAACATCAGATCAAATATTTTTTCCATCTGATACACCTCATTACTGTTATGTCACTTCTATTCTGTTTTAATTGACTATATACTCCAGATGCCCTATAGCAGGGCTAAGTGCATCTTGTCTTCATGGGCTGATGTCCAGCACAGTTTCTTGCCTGCTCAGACTCACCTATCAAACCTGGCCACAGATAACTTGAAATAGGTTTGAGAAGGATAATCACAAAACTGTGCTGGACACTGGACCTCCAGTTTCAGATATGAAGATATGGACATATCCCTGCCCTATCGTATGCCTTTAAACTGTTGAAGCCCTATAAGCTCAGTATACTCACAGAGCTGTAGGGTTAGATACATGACTCTCTTTCCTCTTCTTCTCTTCAGATGAGTTGCCGTATTTGAAGTGTCCTCTGCACACGGTGCTTAAACTCACACCTGTTGCCTACGGTCAGTATCCCTCATACAGTTTATCCATAATAGTGTCTGAAATGGAGCTGAATAATATCTAGCCATAAAATAAAAATGTCCTATATGATTCTACACTGAAGAAAAAAATGTGTAAATGTGTATGATTGAAATGTGCCATATCTATGAAATTCCTATGTCCCATGGTGCCTGGCATGAAATATCTGCTAAACATTCTGTGGAGACCTCAAAATTGTGAACGATCGTCTTTCTTCATATCATGTGCAGTTAGCTATTTTTGTATCTTAAACTACAATAAATCAGTGGTGTTATTCAGTCAGTTAATACTTCTCAACTGGAAATAAAATTACAATACAGCGGAAACTTTTATCGTTTGTTGTCGTTTACCCTGGTTATTGTACAGTTTGGTTATTGTTGAATTTTTTCAAGGAAGTTTTGTTCCCGTTATCACTCATCCTCCCAGCTGTCGTTGGTGTGCCCACGTGACTCACCGCTAATTTCCCAAAAACAAAGCATCCACCTACGCATTTGTCACTCACCCACGTGTTCGTTGTTCATTCTGTCTTTGTGTCTTGTTGTTTCTCACTGAAAACAAACTAAAACACATCACACTAAAGCTAATGAATGAAAACAGGTGTGAAAACAAATAGTGACCAAGAGCCCCAAGAATGGGTGTTCAAAACATTGGACCACACCGGCACGCTCTAAAACAGAGTCTAAACCCATAAGAGTGATGTTAAATGTTCATTTATCTATTTCATTAGTCTTTTGTAGTTATTTCTCATTGTTTTCTGTATGTAAAACTATAGTTACTCTATATAAAATGTTTTTTGTTACAATTTTGTTGTGTCTGGAACAGAGTAATTGGATTTACATTTTTTCTTATGGGAAATATGACTTCAGTTATCATTCGTTTTGGTTATCATCAGGCACTATGGAATGGATTATAATGTGGAAAACTGAGGTTCCACTGTATATATATTTGTTTCTTCATCTGTTGCATTCTTTTTGTTTTCTGCAGGCTGTAAAGTCGAATCAGTTTTCCTGAATGTTGAGGCGGTGAACACGCACAGAGATAAGCCTGTTGTAAGTAAAGAAAAAAAAGGTTTCAGTAAGGGTGGCCAGAAATGTGCTGAAGAAATTTGCTTCATATTTCCAAAAAGATTAATCAAAACTATGATGTCTATGTTGCAGTAAATCACTGTTATTTTTCTTTAATGTAACATTATGATTTATGTTTAAGTTATAACATCTTTTATTTTACAACCCAAATAATATCACAAAAGTAGTTGCTGAACACATCTACAGCAGGGAACATTTGTGGATGACTGTAATGTTATAGTCTTGCCCAGGGACTTTTATTGGTATATATTGGTGTACTTGCTGGGCTGGGGATTGTATCCAGGTCTGCCACATGGACGCCAGTGTTATTACCAGCTATACTATACCAAATGCCACACAGTTTTTGACACTGCCTTTAATTGTCTGAAGTGAACTGAGTAATTGCCATTTGCTACTCTTGTGGTACTCTTGAGTGTATGGGTGTGGTACTCTTGAGTGTATGGGTGTGGTACTCTTGAGTGTATGGGTGTGGTACTCTTGAGTGTATGGGTGTGGTACTCCTGGGTGTATGGAAGTGGAATTCTTATGTATGGGTGTGGGAGCCCTGTGTGTATAGCAGTAGGTCTTGTGGTGTGGTCTACATAAACTGTGGCCTCTGCTGTTCAAACAGTACAGTTGCATTATTTAATGTAATGAAGAGAGTGAATGTGATATTATCCATCTTCATGATGTTTATATTTTGCAACATGTGTTGTGTAGCAGTGTATTGTTATATCCCTTGTAGTAAAATAGTTACTTGGTTACTTGCATAATTGGTTACATAGTGAATTATATTAAGATTTTATTTATATCCTGTATCGACAGGTTCAAGTGGGCTTTTTATCATTTTTCCCTTCTGCTGCTTACAAACATCTGGTGTGGATTGAATATGTGGTAGTTCAGAATCTGCACTTTTGACACAGATGCTGTGCTTGTTTGAAGTATGAGAGAAATAATTTATATTAAATGACAGCATGGTTTTGTTATTGCTGAAGATAGTGGTGACTTTTAAGGGATCGACACTGTCGACACTTGTTTCTGCAACATGGATTGGCCTGCAAGGAAACAGCTGAAAATAGCACCTTATTTTTTCTGAATTGAGATGGGGTAAAGGTTAATGGCAGAATAATGAAGTGATATTTTTCTGAATTTCCCCTTCACATGATTTCTGCACAGAGGCTCTGTTTACTGGATAGTTCACTGGGAAAAGTGAAGGGCACAAAGGCTGCATTCATGTTTCTGTGTTTATGTATTTGTGCCAGAGTGTAGGGGTCTGTGAGCTAAAACGCGTGGTGATAAAAGAGAGATCACATCCACACCTTCACAGACATTCACTAAAATAAATTCCAACACAGGATATACGACAGGAAGTGCAAATTTACCTATCCTACATTTTGTTAGAATTTTCCCCTGAAATCTACTTCAGATTCTTTGGTTGTATGTATCAAAAATCTTTTTATCTCTTATAATTAAACAGGCTATTTTTGATACTGTGAAAAACATATGTAAATGAGCTCATTAGCTACCCTATATTGTACCTTATTCTGAAAACAGTTCAAATTAAAATGTGTAAGAGACTGTTCAGTTCTGGCAAATATCCTCAGAACTCTGGGAAAATATAGTCCCTCCTTTAGGATGGGTAGATCTTTTTGTTTTCACACAGATAGAAATAGCACAGCATTTAACCATTTCCCGCATCTTCAACTCCTGTAACTCTGCTAAAGACACAACAATCCACATTACTGCAAAGTGAATGGGCAGGGGTATAGGCTGAATGGGTGGGACTAACAGCCGGCAGAGCTAAAATGTGGTAGACTGAATGGGCAAGGATAAACTGCTGTAGGCTGAATGGGCAGGGCTAACTGCTGTAAGCTTATTTGGCAGAGCTAGAATGTGGTAGACTGAATGGGCGGGACTAAACTGCTGTAGGCTGAATGGGCAGGGCTAACTGCTGTAAGCTTATTTGGCAGAGCTAGAATGTGCTATACTGAATGGGCAGGGATAAACTGCTGTAAATTGAGTGTGCAGGGCTAAATCACTAAAGGCTGAACGAGTGGAGGCTGCTGTAAGCTGAACGTATGTAAATATGTTGTGACATCACAACCAACACATTCCAAATGGGGTGTTTTTGCAGATGAGTTTGTGTATATGGATTTAATGAACTAGTGAGTGAACAGTATAACATAATAGAAACTCTTTTATTAAAAAAAATCAGTTTTCCTTTACAAGGGCCCTTTAAATGATGTTTAATCAGAGGGAACACTAAATAGTGAACATTTGTTCAAATCTCAAACTTCCCTCTCCACCAGAGCGATGAACCTCAGTGCAGTCACACACCCCTGTATCGCCACAGTCGTGTCCTGCCAATGGCCAGTCCCACCCCAACTAAAGCGCCCTGCTTACAAGACCTGGGCATGGCTGAACTTAGTTTGGAGGTATAATGATCAAAGAATTGAATATTACTACCCTTCAGACTCATTCAGGCTAATCAACACTAATCATAAGATAATAAGTCAGTACTTATGGTATGGTATGCAAACCTCTGCTTTTAATGGTAAAAATATTCTCCTGGCAAATACTTTCTTGGACTCGAGATTGGAAAAAACTGCAAAAACAAGGTATATTGTGCAGTTTTGATGTTTACAGTTTAATTAAAATTTAATTCATGAGTTTTGTTACCTGGATGCCTGATATTGGTGTTTTTGAGTGTTTGAGAACTGTAATTGCAATGACTAATACTGTGTCCTTAAAATCAACACTAATATATCTTAAATATCACTGAGGCATGTAATAATTGTTGCATGAAATGAATAAATGGTTATGGTTTTAATCATTCATAGACTTTTAATGTAGCTCAAAGCGGCTTTCAAGCTTATCTAAAGGACAAAAGAGGTCTGTTTTTAAATGCATAAATATGAATGTAATTCCAGATGAGGAACAAGTTCTGCCCATGCAAAAACATTTTGTCTGAATATCTTCTGTATTTCCAGAACGTCAGTGTGGACAGAGGTACTGAAGATGCTCTCGTGACGGTTCCTGAACACATCTAGAGCTCCAAAAAGGCCTTAAAGAGTTTTCTTCCACATCAGCATTACTACAGTGATACTGCACACTTTGATGCATCCTTGATGTGGATATCATGTTTAATTACAGTGATTAGTGGAGTAAAATGTTCCATGTTATAAGTATTGGTGAAGAGTTGGTAATAGCGAAATGTCTGTTCTGCTTCCTCAAACGGGTTTGCAAGCTTGATTGTGCTACAAGTCAAAAGAAATGAAGAAACAGGTTATTTAAGTCAAGAAACTGAAGCTAATCTTGGATCTCAGATTAAATATGGAAGCCATGTTTGGTACCTTGTTGGACAGAGAGATGAAGAACACTGTTCTGTTGGTTTTAAAGGTGAAAATTCAGTGGAAATCAAATTCAGACCCCATCTTTACCCCAGATGTAGATGTGAAGTTTTATTCTTTAACCTTGAATTTTCACTACACGGCTAAACAAATAGTGAAATTTATAGCCCACCAGTTAGCACAATGCTAACTGCAGGCATATATCAACTTTATTTTTTTTGCTAAAACTTCCTAAGGTTAATCTTGCTTATATGGTTTCTGGTACTGCATGATGTGATAGCAGATTTAATATTTAAGTGGGCAGCTGTTGGCTTAAGGAACAGGACCTTGAATGTGGCACTTAACCCCCAACTGCTCCCCGGACACCGTGGATAGGGCTGCTAATAGCTCTGGGCATGTGTGCTCACTGCTCCCATAGTGTGTGTGTTCACAAGTGTACATCACACAAGTCTGTGTGCAAACACATTGATCAATATGTGACTTTAACTTCATCAAACATTGGCTGACTAACTAGGGTAATGAGGGAATCTGTGTGAATTTGTTGTTCCCTCCTCTGACTACTCCTTTACAAACCACAGACTGATGTGAACTGGATGGTTATCCATCATTAACATGGTGAACATTCGAACAAGCTAACCACTGTCCACCTATGGTGCTTCCTCTCTGACTTACTTCTGTGGTGGTCCCAATACAAATGCATGTGCCATAAATATACCTCTTAGACTGTAGTCCATTTCCACTAAGTACAAAGTTTATGTCTGGATTCTGTTTATTATGTTTATTCAACTAGTATTTGTCCCAAACAAGGTGACATAACAGCATTTTCATCATAGATATTTAATATAAATGGTTACACAAATGGCAGGGCCTTGTTTAGCCCCATGGGCTAAAAAGTTTATGTGAACTACTACTATAGATACTTGGAGTGATTTCAAGTAGTTGAGTGATTGTATGTTGTGCATCGTAATTGTTACATTGAATGCAGTAGTGTTTCTCTCCTTTTAAAATGTTTCCAAGAAGCATTAAATGGTCATAAATCAACTGAAATCATTATATAATCTTCACTGACTAGCATGTTAAAGCTCATCTTGTTACTTGTCTGCATTATAAATATGTGGTCTGTATAGTTTATCCATCTAAAGTGCTTCAATTATGTCTCTGATCCATAATCACTTTCTATGTTATGCCTGTATTTTGATATTATGGCCGAAGCCGGTTTGGTCAAAGTCAGAGAAAGTGTGACATTCATTAAATGTCTCTGAAACATCCTGTGACAATGTGCAGTCGCTACACATTTGAAGCTGATAGTACAACAAAAAGAGGAATGTTATGAGCATCCAGCTCTCAAGAAAGAGGCATAATGAATGGCTTCATAATCACTGCTGTCATAAAATGATTTTAGTTTTTATGTGAGTATAAACTTCACTTGCTGCTCAATGACTATTTTATACTCACTGTAAACTGAACTATTTGGTTAAACTAGCATTCCCCAGGTTTTTTTTTTTTCTTGTTCCCTCTCCCTCTAGTGGTAGACCCAGGTTTTTTTAGATTCTTGTTCCCCCCTCCCTCTCC
>BRDA01006245.1:23784-52310 GCA_036984385.1 Crenuchus spilurus
AGCGCTGCTGCTTGGTGGAGGTTGAATGATACCAAGTTTTTGTGGGGAAAGGGGGGTTACATTACCAAATGATTGAACATGCTAGTATTTTACCCGAAATTAACAAGTTATTCATGAAAGATGTTTTTGTAAATTGATATTATGTGACTTTATTGGGGGGTTATAGTGATTGGATCAGATTATATGGGGGGGTCATAACCCCCCTATCCCCCCCGCAAATTACGCGCATGCATGAAAGAATGTTCTTGCCAGCAGATGCTGACTATTTAACATTTAAAAAATAATGGACCTCATAAGTATTTAACACAGTGATAGTACCTCCCTGGTCTAATCCAGTTATCTATCGCAGCTCATTTTCTCATTTTCATTGTCTTCCTTGAATAATACATTGATTTTTTTTTTTTGTCACTCAGTCTCTGGCAGACCGTCATCAGCAGGAAGAAGAGACGTACGCTGATGCTCCAGATGAGTTTTTGGATCCCATTATGTCAACCTTGATGCTGGACCCTGTGCTGCTTCCTTCTTCGAATGTCACAGTTGACCGCTCGACAATAGCACGCCACCTGCTTAGGTATTCTGTTTACAGTGTAGGCAACAACATGAGTTTTCTTACATATGTAATTAGTGTCTCAGCCTGACCTCATTGTTGATCTTGTATTTGTGCAGCGATCAGACAGACCCTTTCAACCGCAGTCCACTCACCATGGACCAGATCAGACCCAATGAGGAACTCAAGCAACAGATCCTGAAGTGGCTGGCTGAGCATAAGCAAGGGGCTATGCAGATGGGGCCTAGTGGGTAGCCCACTTACACTAACATCACCCCAACCCTCAGGCATGATCCAGCAGAGCTTTATGTACTGTCTCCTTTTCATGCACGTCTATGCCACAGAAAGAGAATGCCCAACCATTAGCGGAGGAACACGGGTCTTCTATGGTGTGGTATTTTCCGATAAGGTCAAATGCAAATGTCAAGGCAAATCTGTAGCATTTTAGGCATTCTTCTTTCTAAAGCTCATCTAAACGCCATCTGCTCAAAAGCCTGGTCATCGTCAGTGATATTACTGGCTACCTGGAGAGCCAGTTATTATAATCCTGCATTAGACATTTCATATTAATTTTATTTTACTTTCAAGATTCCCCTCCCCCACAGAAATTTATTTTGACTTGTGCATAGAGACTATACGCAGATCTTTGAAAAATATATGTATTATGTTGTTATGAATTTGTCCTCTACCTCTAATCAAAACAAAACGAATAAATTGATTTACAAGTTTTATTCATATAGAAAACTGTTTCAGTTACTTATGGAAGTATGGAGTGAAGGAGTTCAGTTTTGCCATATCTACACTATATTCAGTGTAATAAGAACAGAACTCTTATAAAACAGTCAGTGCCTATCTATTAGCTTTGCTTATTCATTTAGTACAACAAATAACTTTTACAAACCGTTAATACTGGTGTCTAATATTTGTGAAATCTAAAACACGTTGTGTAGCACACATTGGGTCATGCTCGATTCTTGAATTTGAATTTGTGCAGAATAAAATTAAATGTATTAACGGCCCTGTTATTTAAAAGTTACATTCAGGACAGTTCATCACTTTTTTCCCTGGACCTCTGTTAGACATGGAGCTTTTTGTGCATTAAAACTGAAGACATGTTCTGTTATTAGGAGTTAGGAAGTATGTTTTTATGTGAGTAACTGAACTGTAACTGAAGTTGTGGAAACAAGCTCCTTGGTTTTTGCTGGAATGCTGTGTATGTGTGTGTGTGTGTGTGTGTGCGCGCGCGTGTCCAACAAAGCTGCTTCTTGGAATAAGGAGCGCTTGATGAGTCAGACAAGGCATTTCCAGTTACTGTAACTCATCATATGGTCAATGACTGAATAACTTCAGTGTCTCTTTACTTGTGAGATTGAGAACCCACACATGTCTGGATGAGATGACCTAATCCTTTAAACAGGGAAGTCTAAAGGTGAATTCTTTATTCCCCTAATGTATGTTTGTTTTTTCTGTTTACGTTATTTTTTCACTCATAGTGAGCTTTAATTTCAGTTTGTTTTCACCTGTCCCCAAAACATTTTCACAGCTTATTCAGTAGCATTTTTGCAGTGAAGATAAACCTGAAACATATCTATAATAAATACATTTTAAAATACAGAGGATTTAATAATCATTTGCAATTTTCTACTTGCATTGATGTGAATGTGGTTGTTTTGATGTCAATTTCACTTTTTGGAGGACAGGTAATAATAGCTGTTTATTTTATTGTAATATTGTAATTATTTCATTGAGTTCCCCAGAATGATCAGATTAACAGAAAAACAGCTGTTTCTAACATTGTCTGTCTTACTAGGAAAATTGTAATGTAATTAAAATGTACCTACTTAAATAACGTAACGTGACATAAAGTAATAAGTTGAACATTGTTTTACTGAAAGTAAATTTTGAGAATTAACTTAAACATCACTAACAAAACAAGGAGCCTCTAAACAGATTGAACACAGATTTATGTTTGTGGCTACTTGGTTTAGCAGTGATTTTAGTGTCCCCTCACAGAACATACTGTTCACAAAATTAGTATAGGAATTTTAGGAAATTGTATTAAAACTCATGTAATACTAACAGCATTATTTGGTAATAATGCAGCTGATGGTAAAATTGGGGTAAACAGTATTACTATTGTCTTACTATATAATTCAATTACCATGCATTTACTACATTGGTAATTGTCTATTACCAAAAACTAGACATCAATCATTATATTTTTTGCTCATGATATACTGCATTACTCGGATGGACTTTAAAGTGACACACTGACAAATACATGCTCTGTGGGCGCCTGGGGAGCAGTTGGTGTTTATGTGCCTCCCTCAAGGGCATCTCTGTCTTCAGATCAGGGGATCAAGGCTGTTTCCTTAACCATAAACCTAATTACAGCCTAATAGTCCTGCTTAACAGGATTTACTTTAATAAATGTTATTTGTGTGCTACAAGGTATCAAAACTCTAAATATCTGAATTGTGATTATTTTTTGCAGGTAAAATTAATTGTGAGTTTTGGTGGTTTTATTTTTCAAAAGTTAAGGCTGAACTACAAATAAAAAGTATATTAAGTAGATTAACTTAGAAGGATGTTAATTTGTTAGACCGTTTGTTAACGCGTTTCTCTGTTGAAGTCTAGTTCTCCTGGGTATTAGCAGTGAACCTGCGTACAGGCAGAATGATTCTGGTGCTGGGATGTTGTAAAAATGCGAAGTAGGGGTCCATGTTACTGGCGCCCCGGAACATGGATATTTAATGCGCGCCGCTTGACGAGAGTGGCAGCTCGCTGAAATCGCTGGTTCGGGGCCACGCCCACCGAGCTCGCTGATCCTGGGGCAGGCAGGCAGAGTGTAAAATGGCGCACAGCTGTCGGTGGCGGTTCCCTGCTCGGCCCGGAGGGAGCAGCAGCTCGGGCGCGGGGAGGAAAGCGGGCCGGGTCCGGGTCACCGCTTCGCTCCGAAACGGCTCGGGGATTCATCCGACGGCGAGCGGGCTCGGCCCGGGCTTCGACGCCGCGCTGCAAGTGTCCGCTGCGATCGGCAGCAACCTGCAGAAATTTCGGGATGTTTTGGGGGAGTCGAGCGGCTCCAGCAGCGGCGAGGTGAGATACGCGGGACCCGTCCCCTCTAGTGTACGAGCTGCAGCGAGTTCGCTATCGCACACTTAAGCCCTTGAGTGTTATTTTGCTCCGCGCAGACACACACATGCCTCCATCCATGTGCTGTTTTCTCCTCTCTCTCTCGCTCGCTCTCTCTCACTCACTTTCAGCTAACCAGCGAGCTCAAGCAACTTCACACACTAAGACTACAGTGACAACCTGCGCACATACAGCGCCTGTGGTCGTGTCATCCGGGTACTTTTAATGCGTTTTAGTTGTGAATGTGAACCCATGGTTGTGGCCCTGTGAGTAGAGCTCCTGTGTTTTGACAATATTGAGCTCTTGAGGATGTCTCTCGCTAGCTGAGCAAGCTTTACTCTCAGCCTCGCTTTGCTAACTTGTATACCAAGTCCTGAAAACGAGGTAGTCGACACTTTAAATGAATAAAACCATGTTTGTTTGCACCCGAAGTGTGACCCACGTCAGCTACTCTAAACTTTAATGCTAGGCTAGCTGCAGAAAAAAACGTTATCAAGCTTAGACATGAAAAACAAGCAAAGCTAACGTTAATGAGCCCACCTTGCTAGCAAATTACATCATTGCAGCTTTATAAACGTGTTATGACTCAGTTTGTGTCATTTAAAAGTTAGTTTATGCGAATATCTTAGATGTTTTGCTAACAAAGTTAGTCACCACTGTGAATACAAGTCCTAAAGGTGGTGCTCACCAGCGTTTACACTGCACAGTAATGAGCATTATAACAGTTTTCTCAGGCTAATGAGAAACACATTATGGAGCTGCAGATGTCCCTGACAGCCTCTAAAGCTCAGAGCTGTCAGACGTATATCTGCATTTAAACGTACTTTTACATTGTTTGTGTCGCAGTCTGCGTTTCAGTAACGAAACACGGTCGACTGTGTTGTATTTATTTATAATATCCATAGTATTCTGACTATGCTCGTAGCTTGCGGCCATATCTCTGTTAATGCTAGCTTAGCCAGGTTAGCCAACAACAGCACAGCTGCCATTATTTTGCTGCGAGTTTTTCGGCAGACTGGTGATTAGGACCCGTATGTAATATTTTGCTAGACTCTTGGCTACGTACATATGTGAAATTAACACACCAGACCTCAGCGTATAAATGCTTTCGTCGTTGGGTCTGGATTTCTGCCCTAAAGCCCCCATCAGCCCAGGCTAACGTGTTAGCTGTTGCTGATGATGATGCACAGGAAAATGGGAGGTGGACATGTTTTTTTCTTAGCACATACTGCGTAGTAGCAAGACGAAATCAGAAAATAACTGTACACACTGGAGATTATTCTTAAATTAAAATGTCAAACACGAGATTCTGTGATGGAGTGTATATATGAGTGAAGAGCTAAAGGAGTACAATAACAACGCGCTTTTAGACGGAGGTTGTGTGGGGATGGGGGTGTGTGCTGCTACGAACCAGCTACCATCTTCCTTTTTGGTGATGAGCACGCTTACGAGGCGAGGGGTGGGAGTTACACACCATGGTGCTGTGCATCAAACTCGCAGCAGAAACCTGAGCCTATCAGTTGACACAGGACGTTTTGTACTATCTCGCTGCAGATTATTTTACAACAATATTTGGAATTATTTTTAAACTCTTGTGATTGTTTATATCCAGCTTCTTCAAGTGCACTCACCTTATTTTGTATTTTTATAGCTTCATTTTCTCAACCGCTTAATCTTGGGTCAGGATCTCCCTCTACCCCTTCACTGGATGCTGGGAAGGGCATTACACTCTTTTAATCATATCTAGGATGCGTGGGTACACAGACACTAGAACAATTTAGAGTAACAAATTCACCTGATCTGGATTTAGACTGGGAGGAAACTGGTTCTCACGCACACTGCACAAGTCCACCTAGATGGGGACTCAACCCAAGACTTCAGCACTGAGAGGGTAGCATGCTGAGGCAACGTGCCACCCTTATCCATTCTGTCCATTTATTTGTTTGTTTGCTTTGAGAAAAAATCACCAGCACAGTATATCACATCATGATAACAGACTTTTTTAAAGTTTGCATCAGTAGATTTAATGAAACAACGCTTGCAGAGTACCACCACTCAAATATATCACTTAGACTGACCATATATACTAGCAGGCTTTGAAAAGACGCCGGCTGGGGGTGGGGACTTTTATAGACTAAAGTTTGACACTCTTACATCTAAAGACAATGTGCCACAGACTTTTATTTCTGCTAAAACTGAAAGAGTGCGCAAGACTGCAACTAGATTCCTTTTGAGATTATTTCCCATCATGCTTCAGGTGGAAATTTGAAATTGACATGAAGAGAAACTGTTGAACAATGGAACAGAAACAGAAGCAGCTTTTGGCCACAGCTGCCCTTGTGTGTAGTAGCTTATTCGGACCCTCCTCCCACTACCCCCCACACACACCCCGTTACATTAACGGGACAGCTGCTTCCTGTTTGGTGTGGAGAGAGCTCGCGAATTGGTTATTCACAATGTCCACGTCACTATTTGCGTCGATCAAGATGACTGGAGCGCGCTACAACTCCTTGTGTGTGATTTTATTCCAGCTTTGGAAATTTGTCTGCGGCAGTGAAGTTTTTTTTCACATAAGGCTGGCCTTAGACTGAAACGTGGAGTCATACTATGTTAGCATCATGGAATACTACTGTAGAGTATATATTGTCTAGCACTTCATCAGCTTAGTTTTGCCTTTTTGCACTTTCATCACTCGGGCAAGGGGGAAACTGGCCCAGTGTGCGCTGCATCCCCATCTGTTCTAGTCAGGTTTTGAAAGTGCATATGAGTAAAATAAGAGCACTATGTAAAATGCATAAGTGCTATACAAGGCAGACAGACGGCCAAAATTCCCAGTGGAACTTGCGGCTCATGGAAGTTGCGGACACAGCATTGTGATTTCATTCAGAGGGGATGTTGCGCCTGGCCAGGATTGTTCTGGCTCATCACAGCCTGCTGAGCTCACAGAGCAGCCTGAGGCCAACATACACTCAGTAAACAGAAGGACATGGAGCCCCTCCTTCGTTCCAAACCCAAATCCTGCTGCTTGGGTCTGCTGGGTCTCAATAGGAATTCACTTGTTATGGATGCCTATTTAGACTGCTTAATCAACTCGTGTGGGTCACTCATGATTCTGATTTGTCAGTACAGCCACAGTTTGATCTCATAAGTTGTAAAAATGCTGCTGTAGCCTTATTTGGAAATGGCTCTGATTATTCAGGCAGATGTCATTCTGCTTTGGAAAGTCGAGATTTTTGGCGCCTGTAGCTAGCCATCTCCTGTTGTGCATATCCACCAGACATCCTTACAAATGACCAAATTACAAATGTATACTTTTAAAGAGTCAGCCACCTTCTTGGTTTGGATGGGAAAACCATAGGAAACCATAGGAAAAATGAACTAAAATTCATGAGAAAAGCGAGATCCTGCAGGTGCCTTAAAGGGCTTATGCAAGTGATTGCTTAACTAGTTGATACTGTGAGTTTAAGACCTAATTTTAAATTCCAATTAGTTAAACTAATTTTAAATAACTCTTTATCTGGTTTTGTAGCAGATGCATCATCCTAGAAACTTGCTTGCCCTTTAGTAATTTATATGCTGTTTTATTACAAACATTCCCCTAATAATCTTAACCTAATCCCAGTAGGATTTATAACTCGTTCTTCCTTGTTTTTGATGTTCGCAGAAATGGCTCAAATGTAATATGTGGTGCTTGGAGAGACATTAAGCACACACACAGATTCAACTACTCGTGTTTTTGTTAGGGACGCCATTTGGCTTGCCTTTTTGGTGTCCAGAAAAAGTCCTGCTTACTGAAGTAGAATGAGGATCACTATCAAGGCCTCATACAAAAGTGTGGCTGAATAGATACAGCAAATGAATGCTTTGCTCCACTGGTTTCAAATGAATGGTGTAGCTTATACAGAGGGAAAAGGTCCAGCAGGTGTTTGGCCTATTTATGTGGAGAGGGCCCTGTCCCCCCAGACAGCGTGTGGATCATAGCAGGAAGCTTTGTGTCTGCTTTTATTCCACTCTTTAAGAAGCGCAGGCGGCTGAAAGAGCACAGGCGTGGATATCAAAGGGTGAAGAGCGGGCCCTCCTCCCCCAGGGACAGCGCTGGGAGGGAATTGGATGCAAGCCCTCCCATCCATGGCTTTATTCTACTTTTTTTTTTTTTTTTGTAGGCGGGCATTTGGAGGAGTTTCTCTCCTGCTTTTAGGGGGGTTTGTTGTGGGGGGAGGCGGCAGCCGTTGTGGAGTATGTGGAGCCGTTCTCTCTCATTTTTATGTCCCTCATTACACCTCACAGGAGGCGCGTCTTTGTTTTTATCACGCCTTCTGTCTTAAAGCGGCAGCTACACAGTTGTGTGGGTGTTGGGTGTTGGAACATGGTGTCTGTGCAGTCTCAGTTAAGGGCATGAGGCACAAGGGAGTTTTATTTGTATGTAAAGGGAAATTTCTCCAGGTGCCTTTGAAGTGTTTTCGAAAGGGTGAGAAGATGAAGGCAGATAGGAATTCCCCTTCTTTCATAGTGTTTTTGGGGGTTTCATATAGCCTGCTGTGTTCTTTCCCTTTATGGTTAATAGTCTGAGCTTTATATGGTGAATGTAGACGTATTATTTTAAATCAGAAAGACTTTTATTTTTATATTTTTTTATAGTTTGTAGGTAATATGCAACAAATTTGGTTTATATATTTATATATACAAACCAAATGCTGCTCTTTAAAGGTTCTATGTAAGGTTTTATTTGGAGGATTTGGTCCATCAGCAGCTGTCTAAACTCCAAACCCTTTAGGGAAAATAGGTTGAGTAAATCAGCTTGGATCCCTTGCTATCAAATGTCCTGGGACTTCCAGTTAATGATCAGTTAAGTTACTTGATGTGGATATGTAGGTCTACAGTGATTATAGGGGTTTGTGTATGTTTAGTATCGTTGACCACACACACAGTAGTGTAATTATGCCCCTTTCTGGAGAGGGATAGTTGCCAGGTTTCGTTGTGCTTGCCATTTTATGCCTAGTTCTTGAGTTAACTGCTGTGTTGAACTTTCCTGGGTTTGTGACCATCTGCTCAGGATGGGATGCATCATGACTGCATGTAAACAAATCGCCTGCTTGTTAACCTTTTGTTGGCGTAAGCTGACAGATGGCCCAAAAGTTGTTTGTGTGATCATTTTTGGTGTGATGTGTCATAGTTTCACGCTGCCTTTCCTAGCCTATAGCTAGTGGCCAAAATCTTCAGTTATAAGCTGTGTAGCTTTTGCCAAATTGAAGCAAGGCGGCAAAATTTAAATGTTAAGATGTTTTCAAAATGCGCAATATGTAGCTGTTATGATATTTAGTTTATTTGGAGATTTGTGAACTGTATTAAAAGGCTATTGTAACTTTGAAATTCAGCATTTGCAGCAACAAACTTGTTAAGAAGGAAACAGTAATTTAAATAAATAAATAAATAAATAAATAAAATTAATTTTAATAAAAAAATAAATAAAATAAAATTAATTTTAATTTAAAAAATTTTTATTGAAATGAAAGAAATCTACAAATTTGATCCTGATCAACTACATTGAAATGAGGACTTTTTATGAGTTATGAAAGAGTGTAATAGAAGTTGGGACTTACCAGCAGATCCTTAACATTTGAAAGCTTAGCAGAAAAAAAAGTAAAAGTGTCATTTTATTTAAATAATTACTATGTTAATCACTGTCTTGTCCTGTCGAGCACTATGTCTTGTAACTCATCACAAGTAGGGGAAAAAAAAATATTTTCACGCATCTTATTGCTCATACACAGATGCACACACACGCACACACACACTTTTGCACACACCCGCATATTCCACCTAACACGTCTGTAATTACTTATTATTATTATTATTATTATTTATTATTATTATTTTTATTATTGATCCTTTATTTTTATTATTGACCCTTTATTTTTATACTTATTTATTTTTTATTTGTTCCCTCACTCTGCATTTTTTTTCAGTTTTTTGTTTATATTGTTAATAAAAATATAAAGGTGTCATCCACAAAGGGGGTGGGGTGTTGTGTGGCGAGCCCAAAAAAAAAAAAAAAAAGCAGAATTGGATAATAACATACCTTGTTGATATCCAATGACCTCTTCAGGCTTTCTATGGCTTATTTAAATTTGGCTTAGGATGCATGCACGTTTTCTGTGTTTTTGGCAGTATTGATTATGTCCATAATTTTCTCAAAAGGTGCATTGTAGCCTTTCCAAATTTAGGTCACACTCCGTCCATTTCCAGGTGAAGCACGATCAGTCGTTAGAAAGAAAAGAATAACAAGTGTTTATGGTTCACACTCGCGCCATTTGCCTCTGAGAGTCACTCCCCCTCCTTGCACTCGGAGCAGGTGTCTGTATGTTGGCCGTGCACAGTGTCACTTTGTGGAGGCCAGTATCTCTGAGCTCCCCGTTCGCCTCACCCGTGGGTGTTGATTGAGCGGCCCTGCAAGAAGCAGAGAGACAGGAACTTGTAGTGTGTGGGCGGTGTTGTTTAGATTAGTTTTCCATGCGTGCTTGTCGACTACTGAGCCTTTTTCATCTCCTTGAATCTGTCTACTGCTACTGTATGGTCAAAGCAGTGCTGCCTCTCTCTCCATCTATCTCTCTCTCTCTCTCATTGGATGTTGTTTACAACTTGTAGTGTGTGTGTGAGAGAGAGCGAGATGGTGAGAGACCCTGCCTGAGGCAGAGTAGCACCGTCATTGAGAGCTACTCATGCTGTCATAGTGACTCTGAGCTGCAATACTTTTTTAAGCGGTCCACTACTACACAGTCCACAACACATTTGGGATGGCTTGGGTTGCACTGAAGCATTTTCGTAGCCTTTATAGAAGATTAAAAGACTATTTATTGCTTTTAAAAAAGTATGGTTATGAAAGATAGCTTAGAATTCCACCTGCAATTAATTACACATTTGAAGCATTTGTACAGCCCCAAATAAGATGTTGGGACAGTGTGCAAAATTAATACATATAAAAAAAACCCACAGTGACTTTTATTTCACTCCACGGTGTTAAACCAAGATAGTTTTGCCTGGTCATCTTCAAATCCTGCATTTCTAGCCTGCAACACATTACAAAACATTTGGGACAGTAAACAGCATTCTCACAACATTTAAAAGACGTTTTAACACCAAGGATTCAAAGCACTGAAGTGTTTAGGTGGTGCTTTCTGCCATTCTTCTTGCAGACATGCCTTTATGTATGCAACAGTAAGTACTGGGCTGTCAATTGTCACATTTTTCAATTCAAAATCTCTGGTGTGGATGGATCAGGACTGCAGGCCGGTCCAGTTTCCCTGCTGTGTTTTTCTGCAGCCATGCCTTTGTCGTGTGTGCAACACGTGCATTTGCATTGTCTTGTTGAAAAATGCATGGATGTGTCATTTTGAAGGCAGCATATGATACATTTTTCAGAAGTGTAAATGACCTTTGCCAAGAGCACTGACACAACTGCATATAATGACAGACCCTGGTTTGTGGACAGTTTTGATCCGGAGCACAGAGCATCCTAAAAAGATGAGGAGTACCGATTCGTCTGATCACCGTACACGTTTCCATTGTGTGATGTTTCAGCCCAGATATTTCAGAGCCTGGAGAAGTTGATGCCACTTCTGGACATGGTTAACATAAGGCCTCTTTGTTGCACAGTTATGTATTAAGTGGCATTTGTGAATGTAACTCGGTGTTGTAGTACCTGATAAAGGTTCCACTTCCCTCCCCAGGGAGCCGCTGCCTCTCTCGTATACTGCTTTATGATTACAATCACCTGTTGACATCACCTGTTTGAAATCGCATTGTTGTTTTGTGTTTTTTTACCTCATTACTAGCCCTAAATTACCAAATCTCATGTTTTTTGGAATGTGTTTCAGGAATGAATGGGGACGAATTGAAGTTGACCAAACAAAACATTAAATGTCCCAAAAGTCCCTTGCAGAAGGTTTGTGTCCCTGTTGCTACGTATCTACCCCCTTAAAATTAATTACTCAATATGATATATAAAAATGTGTCCTCTAATAATTTTACTTGGTAGCTGCCTTATTTATTAAGCAAAGAATTTTTGTATTTTAGCGCATCACTCAGCACCAGTAGACTGTCTTCAGATGATTGTAGCTCTACAAACTTTGCACCCCCCCATGCTGCTATAAATAAAGATTATGAAATTCCCCACAGGACTAGATTCAACACGGAATGCTATGTAAGGATGCTTGAGACATTAATCATCCTGTTGAAGAGTAGCGCTAAAATTCAGATCTGTGCATTACATGGTCCAGCTGTAACACCTGCTTGACTCATGTCTGCTTAGGTCTTTAGAGTTTTAGGGTGCTTTCGCTCCTACATTGTTTGGTCCGGACTTTCGGACTTTTCCGTTTGGTCCAAACCAAAGTAGCAGGTGTGAAAGGGGCCGTGAGCCTCGGTCCGGACCAAAGGAGCGAAATTTGGTCTGACCAAAAAAGGTGGCTTCGGTCCAGACCTACTGATCCATGGTCCGGTTTGTGTGCAGTGTGAAAACACCTATCTAGAAGGTTCAGACGTTTGGACCAAATACAGGAAGTTGACGTAGATGTTAATAACATTCAACAACAATAACAGAAGAAAAGTAACCGGAACAGCAGCAAAAATTAGCCATAGTAGCGCATGGAGGAGACGACTTGTTTAATATAATTTTGGTCTGATGAACATGTGAAGAGTCAACTTGAAAAACTCACAAAAAGGCTGAAATGTGCAGCTTATTCTCTCAGAGGATGAGAGAGAAAGGAGATGACAGGATGACAGAGTAAACTAAACTAACGAAACTGCAACAGCGGTATATAAAAGTATATTAAAGAAGTTTAAGGGTCAGACGCATGTCCTACTACTAACCAATCAGTGTCGAGTGTAGGAAGACGCACCGCACGTAAGTGATGATGACAGGATGTGGGTGTGTCATAGTAAAAGTCTTTGGTGCGCTTGCAAAAATGCAGTGTGAAAACAAACCAAACCAAATATATACAAAATAACAAACACACGAACCTTAGTTCGGACCATGGTCTGGATTTTCAGGTGTGAAAGCACCCTTAGATGCAGTGCTGTATAAATCTGGCAGTGAGCAACATGCTAGATACTTCTCAGTGTACTCACTAATTTGGTGATTGGGTCTTTAATGTGAAGTGTTTTCACAGTGAAATTTCGATGTCCTCATTTTCAGATCTTGTTAACCCTTTTTGTAACCACTGTTACAACTTCAGAGTGTGGATTAATTACAGTCATCGTCTTCTACAGTGTAAGTCCAGTGAGAAATCAGGCAAGTGTGGACTTCAGTGGAACAGTTTCTTTGCTTCTAAAATAGGTTTGAAATAATGACCTACCTAAACTGTTGTGACAGAATTAGATCAGAAGAACTATAAATGGCTTTTGAAATAAGTGTTCCTCCCTCTATCTCTTGTGGTTGGCTTGAGGTAGGCTGCAAAATCTTATGGTCTTGTAGTGCTGTAGGATCCAATCACCTTATTTGTACGGCTAACCCTCTACGACAAAGGTGGAGTAATTATCAGGTTTGCCTGTTTCACAACAGATGTCTGGGATAACGACTAATTGCATTCACAACACAGCTTTTTCTAAATGTTGTCTAAATGTTGCCTGGCAAACTGCTAATATTGCCACGTCTGATTTTGTTGTCCTTCAAGTAGACTAAGCATGTTAGACTCACTGTTTTCAAACAGTCCTGTAGCTGAACTGGCTGCAGTTATGCCAACCATATCCTAGCCAGAACATGGATGAATGTTTGTTTCTTGTTGGCAGTGAATGGATTTTTTAAAAATAATTTTTGCCAATTTCCCAATGTGGTAGTCGCCAATTAACCCAACCCATTAGTGGCTCTCCCCATCACTTTGCACTGTCCCTGACTCTAGGAGGGTGATGACATGCACATGCTTCCTCCGTTGCGTGCGATACATCCACCGCCTCTTTTCGAACTACCGCTTGATACACCATCACTGGTGAACCAATGCACTCGGAGGGAAGTGCAGGGTCTCTAGTTTCGGGAGTGATGGAGAGAATGAGAGCGCCATCTACCCACCCAGAGAGAGCACTGCCAATTTTTGCCTTCTTGGGCCCCGGCTGCCTTTGTCGTGAATTGTAACAGGAAATGAAAGCCACACTGCTTTCTGGCCATCATCTCAGGAATCTGCTGAGTCAGATGATGACTCAAAAACAGAACATGCATCAGTAGGTTGTCATTTGAAGAAATGACCTGCAAAAGTGCAAGTGATTATTCATTTCAGCTGATCTGTTTATTGGCTTTTATAGGAAGAAGCATTTGGAGGCTTTGGTACGCTAAGTGAAAATGGAAGAATACAGAGTCCGGGGTGGGCCTCACCAGGTAAAGTGTCATCATCACACTTCAGATCCTCAGTTGAGGATTTCATAGTTAGCACTATTTATTTTTTCCTGTGAGTATCTGTCAGGAAAAAGTACTGCAAACTCTTTATCCTTCGAACATCTCTGAATGAAATCCTTCCTGTTTGTGTTAGTTTCTCCGACACAGGAGAAGAAGCCCAGAGGCCGTCCCCCAAGAGCAACAACTGTACAGAAATTGGCAGCAGGTATTGAACCAAAGCCTCTGCCTGTCATCACAGTTCCTCCTACAGAAAAGGTGAAACGGCCACCAGGTAGACCCCCTGGCTCTGGTGAGAAAAGAAGAGGCCGTCCTCCTGCCTCTGCCAGTCAGAAAAGCTGGCCACAAAGTGCCCATGTATTACCTAATGACAGTGGAGATGCTGCACTCGAACACAGCTCAAATGCAACACTTTGCAAGGACATGTTGGAGGATGACGGGGAGAAAAAGGCCACAAAGCGAACACCCCTTGGGTCTGTGCAGCAGCAGGGATCAGAGGCCAAGCTGTCCAAAATTGGACGAGATTCCAAGGTGACCAAACTGAAGCGACTACAAGATGTGAAACTGAGCCCCCTTAAATCTGGACTCTTAAAGGGTGTGCCAGTCCCTGTTGTGCCAAGGCGGAGGCGTGGTAGACCTCCTTCTGCTGAGCGCCTCAAAGCTGAGGCTGCTGCTGCTGCCCAGGCTGCTGCCTCCTCAGTCCCAGAGTTGGTCCCAGCAGAGGCTGGCAGCGCCAAACAAAAGGCCTTCAGGGTTCGCCCAGAACGAGATTTTGACCCACGCACTCCACAGCATCTCAAACTCAGGGCCTCTCATCCTGCTGATGAACGCACCAGCCCAACTCCCCATGATTCCCCATCAACAGACCCAACCACACCTTCAAAACTCGGAAGACCTTTAGGTTTACGACAGAGCCCTCGCCATATCAAGCCTGTGCGCATTGTCCCACCTTCTAAACGCACTGATGCCACTATTGCAAAACAGTTACTGCAGCGGGCTAAGAAAGGGGCACAGAAAAAGAAACTGTTAGAAAAGGAGACGGCAAGTACCCAGGGAGCAACAGGCATGGAGGCTGGTATTAGGAGGAGAAGGAGAACACAGCTGAAAAACATTCGCCAGTTCATCATGCCTGTAGTGAGTACAGTGTCCCTGCGTATTATTAAGACCCCAAAGCGTTTCATTGAGGATGAGGCCAGTTTTGGTACGCCACCCCCGCACATGAAAATTGCACGATTAGACTCTGCAGCACCAGCTCCACCACCCCAGCCCACATCATCCTCTTCACCCACTGTTATTTCCACTGCTCCAAGCACAAGTGGAACTGCAGCCATCCCTGTGGCTGGACCCGCTCTTGATTCTCTCCCACCTCCTCCTCCCCCTGCCACCACTGCAAGTTCTACTGTTGTTGCAGCAGCAGCAGCAAGTCTCCTTAACAACAGCTCCTGCAACAACAGCAATGGTCGCTTCAGTAGCAGTGCAGCATCTTGTGGCTCCAGTGCAGTGTCCCAACATTCCTCCCAGTTGTCCTCTGGAGAGTCTTCCCGCTCCAGTAGTCCCAGTCTGGATGACTCCTCCTGTGACTCCCAAGTTTCAGATGGTACGCAGGCTCTCTCGGAGGAGCCAGATCATTCCCCTTCCTCTCAAGGTGAGAGGGAGGCCAGTATGCACCATGCCCCACATCCCCTGTCCCCACCATCTGAGCCTGAAACAGAGCACATGGTGTTACTGGAGCCAAACCGAAGAGGACGCAGAGGTCAAGGCCTCAGGAGGGGCAACCTTGTGGCACGTGGTCGAGGCACTTTGATAAGTGATAGAAAAAAATCTATCATCAGCCCTGCCACAGGTGTACTGATGTCCTCTTCTCAGGCAGGGTCTCAGCAGGCTTCTTCTACCGCCTCTTCTTCATCCTCTCCACCACCACCACCTCTTCTCACTCCACCTCAGCCTCCTCAGTCAACCTCATCCACTGCACCTGCCATCAGTGAGCATCACCCCCACTCTGCATGGATAATGCCTCATCCCATTGCCCCGTTCTTGTCTACTCCTTCAATTCACCCTGGGTCTCATGACAAACGGCGCGCTATACTCCGGGAGCCCACATTCCGCTGGACATCTTTGTCCCGCACAGAGCAGCAATACTTCTCCTCTGCTAAGTATGCAAAGGAGGGCCTTATTCGCAAGCCCATCTTTGATAACTTCCGCCCTCCACCACTCACAGCTGAGGATGTGGGGCTGATGCCTCCTGGCCCTGGAGGAGGTGGAGTGGCACCAGGTTTTCCTATGCCAGGTGCATCGGGGGCAGGGACCAGGCTTTTCTCCCCTCTCCATCATCACCACCAGCACCCCTCCTCTCGTTTTGAGCCACCACTCCAGAAACGCAGCCCACTGCTCCGTGCACCTCGCTTCACTCCCAGCGCTGCCCACTCCCGCATTTTTGAGTCGGTCACTCTCCCATCTTCCTCAGGGAGCAGCCCTGGATCGCTCTCACCTCTCCAAACTACATCACCATCCAACAGGACGCTACGACGCAGAAAGAGGAAGCCGTTTGGGCTTTCGCGTGGACAACCCAGGTCACCTTCGCACTCCATGACCACAAGGAGTGGTCAGTCAGGATCCCAAGCTGGAAAAAGCTCCGCTGAACTCTGTACTTTGAACAGCTCTGTCCCCACAAGTGTAACCGGCAACTCCAGCCCTTTACCTGGGGTCGCAGTCAGTCCGATAGCTCCAAGTGCCTTAACTCAAGCCCCTTTCAACACCTTCTCTCCAGGTTCCCTTGGCCCCATTAGTCACGGAGCCTCTGATGGTCGCAGAGCAGCTGGGTGCCTCGGTGTTGGTGGGAGTTCAGCCTCTTCCTCTTCACAGCTCTTCCCTCGTTTTGCTTCCAGTCCCCAAGGTCCAAGTGGGGGCACTGGAAAAGCAGGGAGAGAGCGGAGTGTGTCTGCTTCCAGAGATGCATTTCCCAAGGAGAAAGAAAGAGAGATGGAGAAAAGTAGAGAGCGTGAAAAGGAAAATAAACGCGAAGGGAGAAAGGATTGGGAAAGAAGAGGAAAGGGTCTTGCTTCAGAAGGTCCTACCAATTCCACCACAAGCCTTTTCACTGTGGATGGCAAGGATGGTGACGAACCTTTCACCCAGAAGAAGACTCCTGCACAGAAAAAATCTGTTTCTATTGACTCTGGTGCTGAGACCTCACCAGAGGCTGCAAGTGCAGTCCAGTCAGTAGGAGCATTTTTGTCCAAAGGACGCCTGTCCAAAAAAGGCAGAATGTCAGAGAAAGGTGTGGAAACTGAGGGAGTAGAGAAGGACAAGGAGAGATCAAGTGTATCCATCCAGCCAGGGCAGTCTGGAAAACCTCCCAGCACAGCATCACTAGGTTCAATGCTGGCTCATGCTGAGAAAAAACCAGTCACTGATAAGCATCTGGCAGGCCTGTTGAAAAAGGCTAAAGCCCAGCTTTACAAGATTGAGAAGAGCAAATCAATGAAAACAGCGGATCAGCCTAAAGTGCAGGTTGGTGTCTATTCATACTTATGTTCTGTTTTTTGTCTTGATTACTGTCTCTTTGACTGTAGTAGGAATGCGTCATATGATTTATATCTTAAATATTATATGTAATAATGTGATCAAACAGACAATCTGACTAGTTTTAATGTCTGTAAACTAGTGCTACCCTGTAAGCAGCTGACTTTGTAGAATATTTTTAAATAAATGATCATTTTTCCAACTCTAAATGTAGTTTATCAGCAAAGACCAATAATGTTTTTTTTTTGCTTTGCATGGGCTAATGTAGGTAAAAGTAATGTAAGAAGAATGTAATATAATAGTTTATATCTCATTTAATTGATATTATTGAGTTAAGTAATCCCAAGTCGACTTACACATGTATTTTGTAACACTGTGTGACATACTTATATAAACAGACATAAAGACTTCAAGATGACTACCAATGCTGTTTAGTACCATAGCTTTGCAAGGCACATTTGTCTGTATTGGCTGGCTATATTTTTATTTTTTATTTTTATTTTTCTTCTATATTTTTATTTATTTTATTTTTTTCTATTATTTTATTTTTATTTTTTATTTATATTTTTCTTCTATATTTTTATTTATTTATTTTCTATTATTTAATTTTTATTTTTTATTTATATTTTTCTTCTATATTTTTATTTATTTATTTTCTATTATTTTATTTTTATTTTTTATTTATATTTTTCTTCTATATTTTTATTTATTTATTTTCTATTATTTTATTTTTATTTTTTTAGAAACAGAAAAAAAATGACCTGGTGTTGAATCGCATTTCGTTATGCTTACCGCAAAAACTAGTAATGCTTCTGGTGATGTTTGTTTATTAGTTGTCATTTATTTTATGACTCAAAAAATGATGAACGTTACTTGCACAGGGTCAGGAAAGTGATTCTTCTGAGACGTCAGTCCGTGGTCCACGAATCAAACACGTATGCCGTCGTGCTGCCGTCGCATTGGGTCGCAACCGTGCTGTGTTTCCAGATGACATGCCCACCCTTAGTGCCTTGCCATGGGAGGAGAGAGAAAAGATCCTGTCTTCCATGGGGAATGATGGTGAGCACCTCCTAAATTTGTCTTCATTTTTTGGACATTTATCTTAACATTACTTTATAAATGATTCCAATTCTTTTGTAGACAAATCTTCAGTGGCAGGGTCAGAAGAAGCAGAGCCATCCACCCCTCCCATTAAGCCGGTAACGAGGCACAAAACTGTCCAAGAAGCTCCACCCAGAAAGGGCCGGCGTTCACGTCGCTGTGGACAGTGTCCTGGCTGCCAAGTTCCAGATGACTGTGGAGTTTGTACCAACTGTCTGGATAAGCCTAAATTTGGGGGACGCAACATTAAAAAACAATGCTGCAAGTGAGTATGAGCTTGTGGATGAATAGGTTTTGCCTCTTATTCTGCTTATACGCCTATTATGCCTATATATTCTGGCAAATATATGGTTTCTACAATGTAAATGAAAAAACAAAGTAAGCCACATCACTTCACCCTATATATTAACACTACACTTTTTCAATTAGTGTTTAACTGTGACATTGTCATTTAAGTCTTTGGAATGTCAACAAAGTCACAAAGTGCACTATTGGAGCATAGATATTTTGCTAGGTTGTCACATTTTTTATGACCTTTTGCCAGTGGCAACAGCCATAAATATGATGTAATGCAGTCTTTATATATCCCTCCACATTAGTTAAGCCCTAAAACAGCAAATTCCTGTATTTGACCATACACTTTTATTCACTCTCATAACTACGTAACTTGGATACAGGTTTTATAGTAGTTACAGAGTATTTGATGTCCCTGCAGGTATAATAACATAATATTGTATTGTAACTATATGTTCATGCATCACTGATGCACTGTGCTGCAGTTATATGCTTGAATAATGACGCTACACTTTAAGGGCTTAATTGTAAAACAGGTGTAATTGATGCATTTTGTTTAGTATTCTTTCTCTTTCATGGGAAAGTGTACCTTGCTATGTGAAATATAGTAAAGACTAAATTGTAGTTGAGGTATTCCTGCTGAATAGACACATTCAATGTATTTGTATTTGTTACAGGGTAAGGAAGTGTCAGAACTTGCAGTGGATGCCATCAAAGATGTTTCTTCAGAAGCAAGCTAAAGGTAAGTTCTCTACTGTCACCTCAGGAATACAGTTGGGAAAAAGGCCAAATATAATAAATATAACAAATATAAATTGTGTGTCTGATGCTTCAGGTAAAAAAGATAAGAAGAAAACCAAATTGTCAGAAAAAAAGGATCCACATCACACCCTCAAATCTCAGTGTCCGGACGCGAGTCCCAAAACAGCACCTCCTCCCACAAAGGAAGACCCTCCGGCAAAGAAAAGTGAAACTCCACCGCCAGCACACGGAGAAGACAAGCAAAAGCAACACCGACCTCCTTCACCTCCACCACCCAGCTCTTGTCCTTCAGACCCCCCTCAGCTCTCCAGCCCAGAGGATCAAAGACCACCGTTAGCTTCTCTGAGCACTGCTTCTAGGAAGGACCGTAAGCAACAGCATTGCTGCCCTTCTTCTAGCTCCCCACACACCACTCCATCCTCACCATCAGGACTGTCCCAGCAACAGCAGCAAAGCCATGCGGCAGCAAAAAAGGAAGGACCTGCAAAATCGGCATCGACCGAGCCCAAAAAGAAGCCCCAACAGCATAGCCAACCATCATCTGTTACACACTCGGGTAGGAACTGTTAATGACATGCCTCGCCAGCTTTGGTTCTTGTGTGTGATTTCACATTACATGTTATTTTACATAATCTTTCAGCACCAGAAGCAAAGCAAATGAAAAAGCAGACACTTCGTTGTGCTCCTCCACCAAAGCCAAAATCAAAGGAGAAGGTGAGGCCTTCATACTGTGTGTTTTTTTTTTTTTTTTTTTCTCCATTTATTTCCTTCTGTCTTTTTATGTACCTCTTGGCTTTGCCACCTACCTGATCTGTTGTTTACAGGAAAAACAGATGGCCACCAAAACTGACCGCAATACTTTAAACTTCCTGAGCACTCCCTCGATTGGGGGCACCGCCCAGCAGAAAGCACCCTGCGACGGAGTGCATCGAATCAGAGTGGATTTTAAGGAGGACTATGACATTGAGAAGGTGTGGGAAATGGGTGGTCTCAGCATCCTCACCTCTGTGCCAATCACCCCACGGGTGGTCTGCTTTCTTTGTGCCAGCAGTGGCAATGTGGAGGTAAACAATTCTCTGACTACATACCTCTGTCTACTCATATAATACGGTTTTGTTAGAGGTTTTATTGGCTGCTTCCTTCTTCTCTTCAGTTTCTGATAGATGTAAGGTAGTTGCTGTTTGGCTAATTGTGTTTGGCCTTTTTTTGCAGTTTGTGTTCTGCCAGGTATGCTGTGAGCCCTTCCATCTTTTTTGCTTGGGAGAGACAGAACGCCCCCACAATGAGGAGTGGGAGAACTGGTGCTGCCGCTGGTGTCGCTTCTGCCATGTCTGTGGCCGCCAGCACCAGAAAACGAAAGTAATAAATCTTCTATTTATTGTTATAATTGAGCATGTTCTTACAGTGCGATGCTAATTTCATTAATACAATGTTTTATTGAATAAATATCTCCGTCTTTGCTGGATTGTACTTCTCTTAGCTTTCTGTGTTTTGCTAGGGTAGAGCCTGGTGTTTTTGGAATTTCACAGACTTCCAACAACAGCAGAAACTGTTATTTTACAGGAATAGTTTAATATCATTTTACAGGAATACACTTGCTACGTGAAATATATTTGAATTGGGAAGAAGTACCACATAAACTTCCAAATCTAGGGAAGTGAAAGCAACATCAAATTTTGTAGACCACATGATTTTATTTTTATAAAAAAAATTTCTACAAAATTTTTTTCTTCTTTTTAAAACAGTTTTAAATATGAAGTTTTATGTTTTTTTTCCCTTGAATTAGCATTTGTTTGTTAAGCTTATGAAGTATTATTCAGTAACAATTCTAAATAATTAAAAGTTCAGGAATTTCAATGAAACATCTTTGCAAGTGATGTAGAGATAGTCAGATGCAACAATACACAGGCACGTAAGGTTTAATGAGTTTAAGTTTAGGGTTTGGTGTAAAATTAGACATGAAGATGGTGTTTGTTGAAGCTGAGCTTTTGGTGATTTTTATTTTTGTGCAGCAGCTGCTGGAGTGTGACAAGTGCCGAAACAGCTTTCACCCTGAGTGCCTGGGACCCAACCATCCTACCAGACCCACCAAGAAAAGAATCTGGGTATATATGTTTATACACACACTACATTCCTGTTCATTTAAGGGACTGACAGTAACCACTGTGTTTTTCTAGCTGTTATTTTTTGTAATTACAGTCTCCTCATCTTTCACAGATTTGCACCAAGTGTGTTCGCTGTAAGAGTTGTGGGACCACCAAACCAGGAAAAGCCTGGGATGCCCAGTGGTCACATGACTTCTCTTTATGTCATGATTGTGCCAAACGTTTTGCAAAAGGTTGGTGTTGATCATACTTTGACCAATATTTATGTTCATGTAAGTATGTAGGTAACACTTTATAATAACTTTCATTAATAGCTCATTAACTAATGATTAATAACTGTTAACAAATCATTAGTTCATGAGAATTTCCTTAACAAATGATTTACTAATGATTTGTTAACATTTGCAAAAAATAAATACAATCATTAGTAACTACATGAACTGTCATTTATAAACATTTGTTCATGTTCAATTTCTCATTAACTAATAATTTGTTCAGTTATTAATCATTAGTTAATGGCTTATTAATGAAAGTTATAAAGTGTTACCAGTATGTGTCAAGCACATCTAATATGTAACATCTGTGTGTAGGCAACTTCTGCCCTCTCTGTGACAAGTGCTATGATGACGATGATTATGAGAGTAAGATGATGCAGTGTGCGAAGTGTGATCACTGGGTCCATGCCAAATGTGAAAAACTAACTGGTGAGTAAAGTGGTAGTTGTTCTTTCCCGCTTACCATATAAGAAAATGGAAAGTAGGTGAAGCCTGTCCTTTGTTTTGACAAAAAACATTCATTCTCTGGCATCCTTATACTTGACACCACAGTCTTTATTTATTGACAGTAATGATCTTGCCCTTTTTTTGCCAAGGGAAGCACTTATTCACTGTTTTAACTTCAACTGTTTTCATTTTAGATGAGATGTATGAGCTTTTTTCCAACCTCCCTGAAAGTGTGGCCTACACCTGTATCAACTGCACTGAGCGCCAGCCACCAGAGTGGCGCACTGCCTTGGAGAAAGAAACTCAGAGCTCTGTACGCCAAGTACTTACGGCACTCCTCAACTCTCGCACTTCCACCCATCTGCTCCGTTATAGACAAGTAAGCCCATCCTGACACATATTTGGTCAAGTTTTGTGGTTCCTTGCTGATTTATACAGTGGTAACCCTACTTACCAGCATCCCTACTAACGAGTATTCCAGGTAACGAGTCGAGATCTCGGAATATTTTTGTTCCAGTTAACGAGTAAAATTCCAAGTAACGAGTATCCTAAATTAGTTCAAGTATGCCAACCGCTAGGGGCGCTGCGGTCGTAGCATCTCCTAGATGCTAGTGTAGAAGAAGAGGTCAGTCATTACCTTTGACTGCTGTCCAGTGAAAGTGCTAGTGAAAGTGACACAAAGACAGCAAAAGGTAGTGAACAAGAAAGTTTTACTTTTCATATGATAAGTGTAACCATGCCATACACGTACGCCCGTCCTCCTGTCCTCCTTAGCCGCCAGCCTACACGAGCGCCGTCGTCGTCTCGTTTATTTTTTTAAAAACCCATATAAACACATTATTTACATATTAAAGTATACTGTATATTGGCCGGCTGACACGGATTAATCAGTTTTACATGTATTCTTATGGGGAAAATGCATCCAGCTAACGAGCAAACCAGCTAACGAGCTCGGCTCCTGCACGGATTAAACTCGTAAGTAGGGTTACCACTGTATTTCCTTTAACGAGCGACAAATGTATAATTGCTCATTATTAATGTCTTGCTGATTTATCTGCATCAGGGACTGTTCTGCTGATAAAGCACAAATGCTGCTTTGAAGTTGCGTGCCACCTTATGAGCCCACACCTCTACTCGAGAGAAATGGCTAATTTTTGAAGATTTTAAAAGGCTTCTTATGACATTCAACACAGAGAAAGCTGGCAGTCACCAGCTGCTCATATTTTATCACAACAATAGAGACTTAATAGATATCAGCAAAATCACTACATCAATACAATATTCATCTGAATTGGGACGTTGTAGTTTCTGCTGTTTGAGTTAAAGAAACGTCACTCTCGAGAGCTGTTATATATTAACAGATAAACTGTAAGCATTAATCAGACTGAACTGTTTAAGCAATGAAAGCACTGAACTGAACCATTTCATTTGCTGCAGTGTGAACTGTTTGGTATGTCGTCAGTATCAATGGAGGAAATGGTTACAATGTTCATGGTTAACCACAGAACAATTTACAATAGTTAGTGTTATAATTTCAGTTTTTTTATGATTTAAAACCATGGTTGATTAGGCTACGTTCACATTATCAGGCTGATGTGACTCAAATCTGATCTTTTGCCTTAATGTGGCTCCGATCTGATGTTTTCAGGGCTGTGTGGACATCAAATCCAATCTTTTCAAATCAGATTTGAGTCACTTTCATATGTGATCCTAGATCCTGGACATGTGACTTGACTGTGACGGTCAGATCAGATTTCATGCCTGTTTGCTTGTATGCGTGGACGTAGTGGGTGAGGCAGCGTTGGCTTCTCTCGTTTACTCACGTCGCTGTAAAAGCAGCCAGCTGGCATTTATTCACCTTCTTCACCTGATCATGTACAGTCCAGCACCTGTTTACTGTCCTCCTGAGCTAAACACCATCACACATCAGCTACTAATACGTCGTCACACAAGTACAGGGTTGCACACAGGGCCTGAATTTCAGTTCGGGATTGCGGGAATTGCGCACTATTTCTTCGATTCCCGCAATTTTAGCCTTAATAATGCGGGAAAATCCTGCACACAATTACAGCGAGAACGTTCAGCAAAACATTAGCTCGGTTTGGATTGTGAGACGGATGGGTGGTCGGGTGGACCGACTTCCGTACTGGACGCTGCACTCTGCGCGCTCACTCTTTTGCCTTAGAGGCATTTCTCTCAGTCAACTTTCAGAACCAACACAGTCGCTGATAAGAACTTGTGACACGTAAACATGGAGCGCAGGCTAAAACGCAAATTTCCAGCGTCTGAAATTGAACCCGCTCAGAAAATAGCACTGGTGTTGTGCCGAATTCTGACTCCCCTCCAGAAACCGACTCCCCATCGCGTGCACGCGCATCACACAGCAGTATAGGCACCATCATATTATAGTGAAGACCTGAACAGAGAGACCTGTACTGCAAAAACAACAAGCTGAATAATCACAGTTCATATTTAGAGACAGTGTTTAAGCTTTGGTTTGGTCAAATATCTTGGTCACAAAAGGAAACTAGCCCAAAATCTGAAGTGACATATACATTTCAGTGACTTTTAAAATGTAAATATGCAACTGTATTTTTGCAAACCTGGCAACCCTGCACAAATGTGACGCTTTTTGTTGTTGGTGAAGAAGGCGACGTGTATACACGTATCAATGTGTGCATGTGAGCTGTTTCAGGGACAGGGACAGATAAAATCACTTACATTTGTGAAGGTGAACCATTAAGATAGTTAAATCTGATCTGAGTAAAGTGGCTTGTAATGTTAACGTGGCCTTACTGTGCTGTGGAAAACTCATTAAATACAGTACAGCATCAACCAAAGTTAGCATCAGTCTCCCAGATGCAGCTGTGCAGGCGCAACGTGGGTTGGTTTGTGTCTGGCAAAACACAGTGACGGAGCATTGGAAATTTTTCCATGAGCAAGCAGACAGAATGTGTTCAGTTCTGAATCAGCTGTGAACTGAAACTAGAGCACTTGGTCTGAGTTAACAGACACACAGTCTCTGTGCAGCCGCTCTGCTACAATTTAATATGCGTAGCAGCACCATCCCAAATCACTCCATATTACCTACATAGTGCACCACTTTCAAAACAAATGCAAACATCATTAAAGTGCGATTAAATGTTAAATATGGAATTGGGTAACACCTTTTAATAACGTTCATTAATAACTCATTAACCAATGATTAATAACAACAAATAATTAGTAAATGAGAATTTGAGTATGAACAAATGTTTACAAATGACAGTTCATGTAGTTACGAATTACTATTTGTTTTTGCAAATGTTAAATAATTTAATGAAATTCTGATGAACTTTGTTCACAGTTGTTAATCATTAATTAATGAGTAATTATTGAACATTATTGAACAATTATTTTTTTATACAAATGACTTGGGCAGAGATATCATGCGTGGTTTGGGTTGAGGTGCTGCAAAGCAAATCGGATGCATGTTGATTTTAAGTCTGATTTTAGAAGTGCTTTTAGAGGCAGAGCTACAGCACACTTCTTTGGCTGTGCCTTTCTCAGTGCACTGTACTGATTGTTACATCACCACCATGCCATAAATGACACAGTTGAGTTCAACACTTGTAAAAAAGCAATCATGTAGTGTTCATTTAAACTGAACTACGGAACATGTTCTGCACAAAAAGTGCAAATACCTTTGCACATTTGATATGGTTTTTCTATATTTATACAAGTCATTGTATTAAAAATGTGCATAATTCTGCTAATTGCATTTGATGTTCAAAAAACCTTTGTGTCAGTTTGCGATTGTCAGTATTTTATTTATTTATTTTTGTACTTTTCAGCTAGGGCTGGGACGATATGGCCTAAAATCAATATCGCGATATATTGAGCAGTTCACCTCAATAACAATAAATGGACGATAATACTAATACACACACACCCCACAAATAAAGAATGTGTTAGGCCAACATAAATACTTCACAGCTAGTTATATTTATGGTACAATTCCCTTTTTATTACCACTTTAATTAACTTTAAAGCATAAATAAATGAAGAAAATGTCTTGGACAGGAAAGACACCATTAACCTCATCAATACACTCACTCCTGAGGTGGTATTTAGAATTTACATCAAAAAGCTAATGATTTGTATGTTTACGGTCAATATGCTTTCTGATGTTGCATCTGTTCATAAGAACTTTAACTGTCCTGTTAACACGGTGGCTAAAAGTGGTTTTAAATATGAAGTTTTATGGTTTTTTTTACCTTGAATTAGCATTTGGTTGTTAAGCTTATAAAGTAAGCTTTTTTAGATATTGTGCGACTTATTGTACAACCTATGTTGTACAAGACTTCATGTTGGACTGCTCGGTTAAAATGTAGTTTGAGATGACTCCTAAGTTTACTGGCTGATGTTGGCTTATAATACTCTATGGAGCAAAGCGGGCAATGATATTTGTCGCATCATGTGTCACATCCCTCATATATCGGCAACGATCTTCCTTCTTGTATGGAAATATGCATTGCAACACATATAATCGTCGCAAACTTCTTTTAACATTCACAGTTTACATGTGTTTACCGCGTATGAGCTGCCACTGGCGTGAAACTGCTGGCGTAAATCCGTGGCTCTGCAGCTCTGCAGTCAGACCATTCTCCATAGGGTCCGCACTGGTAGGGCAGCCTGTAGTCACGTGGCTACAGGCTGCCCTACGGAGTGCAGCATCTTAAAGGAACTTGAACGTAGCTGACAAAAGACAAAAAACACAAAACGACTTTTCTTTTCATTTTTTTAAGACACTGAAAATACCAACATGGGCAAAATGACATTGGTTATTGTCATAAATTTCGGTATCTGTAAATTTTCGGTTTATCGCCCAGGCATATTTTCAGCACATAGATGGATAGAAGCAACTTTGTCATTGCATATTACAGAATGCATAGCAATGAAATATACAATATCTATATATGCAGATGAAAGCACTGAGAGTAGAATGTTTCAGTGAGATATGTCAGTGTTAATGTTGAAGAATTCAGAAATGTGATGAAAGTAGGGAACCTGCTGGTTTGGTCGTGTATGATTCTGAGGGTGAACAGTTTGTGGTTTGGGTGTGAGGAGTCCTTGAGGATGTTATGTGCTCTGTGCAGACATCTGCTGCGGTGAAGCTGTTAAATGACTGACAGTTGAGCACCAATAACATGTTGGGCAGTTTTCACCACCCTCTGCAGTTCTTTCCTCTCATCCACTGTTGAGCTGCTGTACCACACGGTCACACAGTTGGCCAGGATGCTTTCAACAATGTAAATAAAGGTGGTGTTGTGCCTTTCTGATCAGGTTGGATGTGTTGTGGTGCCAAGATAGGTCCTCAGAAATGTGGACACCAAGGAATTTTAAACTGCTGACACATTGTACTTCCATCCATCTATGCAGATAGGAGAGTGTCTGCAGGTTTTTGATCTCCTAAAGTTCACAATAAGTTATTTGGTTTTCTTGGCATTAAGTGAGAGGTTATTGTTGGAGAACCATGCTGTTAAGTTCTCAATCTCCTCCCTGTAGGCAGGTTCATCATTATTGCTGATGTGGCCAACCACAGTGGTGTCGTCTGCATACAATTTAACAATACCACAATAATACTGATAACTGTGATCATTTTGGCCACTATAGTTGTCATATTACATTTCTGTACTGTGTTGTTTATATTGATATTACTTTTTAATCATAGGCTGTGATGAAGCCACCAGAACTGAATCCAGAGACAGAAGAGAGTCTCCCCTCACGACGCTCTCCTGAAGGTCCTGACCCCCCTGTCCTTACAGAGGTTTCCCTGCCCGCTGACTCGCCCCTTGACTTAGAGTCCGTGGAGAAGAGAATTGATTCAGGGCAATATAAGTCTGTGGTAAGTGAGCATAAACACACAATTATCTTCAGTCTAAATATGATCGGGGTTCTAAATTAACACCCGCCAACCC
>BRDA01006245.1:54644-87579 GCA_036984385.1 Crenuchus spilurus
AGTAATTAGCACTGATTATACTGCACACAAACCTCCCATACACATCACATATGATCAGATATCAGACATATTAGTCACGATTAATGAGATAAAATCCAAAAGCCAACGTAGCGATACGCAAACATTCACTCCGCCTCTCGGCCAGCGCTAAAGCCCGCCTCCGTACTCTGATTGGCCGCCACGTTCACAGAAGCTTACAGTATTCACATCAGATTAGAGGATTTTGCCACTTGTCACGCTTAACCTGATTCCCATGGGCAGGCTCCAAAACAGACTATTCAATAGTGAAACATGGACAGAGTTGGAAGCCAAACAGCGCCCACTAGTGTCAAAATCCGATCAGAAAAGCCGATACCGATCAGTAAAAAAATGCCGTGATTGGCCCGATTCCGATCTTTGAGATCGGATCGGGACATCCCTAAAATATATGTAATATTTTTATGTTTGTTCCAGTGTTCCATGTGTGCTTAGTACTGTTTTGCACTTTTCTTCTGCAGCAGTGGATTACTTCCTAATGCTGTACTACCCCCTTCTCTGGATCATAACTATGCTCAGTGGCAGGAGAGGGAAGAGATAGCACGTGCTGAGCAGCCTCTGCTCATGAAGATCATTCCCGCTCCTCATCCTAAAGCCCCTGGTGAACCGGACTCCCCAGTTGCACTCACTCCACCACCGCCGTCTCCACAGCTTATACACGGTGAAGAAAATGGCACAGTCTCCAAAATATGTCAATTCCTCTATTAGAAAGATTAAAATGTCTGATTTTCTTTTCGTTGCTTCCGCCTGTGTCTTTCCAAATATATCTAGACCTCAGTCTGGAGGACATCCCTGACCTTCCCCCTCCCCCAGGTGTTAGTGACAACAGACAGTGTGTGCTTTGTCTGAACTATGGAGATGAAAAGACCAATGTAAGTGAGCACACACACACACCACAAATGTGTTTCACAAGCTACATCCAAGTATTAATCAAGCATATCATGAATTCATTGATATCAGATCCAGGTAAAAATGTATTGCAACATCCCATGTGACTCATGTAACTTAAGAAGCTGGTGCACATTACTTACAAATATTTTATGGGCCCTTCTAGCTGCCCACATTTTCATTTTGCATCGCTTTCTGTAATGTCATTTAAAAATATTTAGTGAAACATGTACATAATTAATTCCTTTGTTCTTAGGAGTGTGGAAGATTGCTTTACATTGGCCAGAATGAGTGGGCCCATGTGAACTGTGCATTGTGGTCAGCAGAGGTATTTGAAGATGATGATGGCTCGCTCAAAAATGTGCATATGGCTGTGAACAGAGGCAGGCAGACGGTAAGGCAGTTAGACTCACGCTTTGCATTGTTGGTTCAGTCTGTCTAGAAGTTGCTTAACTCCCTGATACTATTTGTTCAGGTAGATATTTAGTTTATTGTAATAATTTGATCAAAAGTATTTTTTTATAGCGATGTGAAAACTGTCAAAGGCCTGGAGCCACAGTGGGTTGCTGCTTTACATCCTGCGCAAGTAACTTCCACTTCATGTGTGCACGTCAACGCAACTGTGTCTTTTTAGAGGACAAGAAGGTGTACTGCCAGCGGCACAGAGACCTTATTAAGGGCGAGGTAGGGAAATAATGTTCCTTGCAACGTAATAATAATAATAAATTTTATTTGTAATGCACTTTACATTTGAAACAAATCTCAAAGTGCTAAACATTAAAAACATCATTAAACATCACAAAAATCACAAACTACTATAAAAATGATAAAAAAGGGTTAAAAGTTCTTCTAAAAAGAAAGTGTCCTTGCTTCTCATAAGATTCACATCAATAATATCGGAATTGTTCTTAAGGTGGTGTCGGGCACAGGCTTTGAAGTAACCCGAAGAATTCTGGTGGACTTTGAGGGGATTAGTTTGAGGAGAAAGTTTCTCAGTGGTCTTGAGCCAGATAACATCCACATGATGATTGGTAAGAATTTAATTCTTTTGCGACATTGTTGGGGAATCTTGGTGTTGTGCAGAGATTTGTATACAGTTCATAATGTGAAAGTGAGTTTTACCTTCTTTATTTTGAATGCAGGTTCCATGACGGTTGATTGTCTTGGTATGCTAACGGAGCTCTCAGACTGTGAGAGGAAGCTTTTTCCTGTTGGATATCAGTAAGTAGCCCATCGTGTGATGTTGTGGTGTCCAGGTTTATTGTTTAACTTAACACTTTAAGGTCATTTGACATTTTGCTCTGTTTTAAGATGTTCAAGGGTCTACTGGAGTACTCTGGATGCCCGCAAACGCTGTGTGTATACCTGCAGAATTCTTGCATGCCGCCCTCTAGTTGCAGACACTACCAGTAACACCACAGTCCCACCAGAGGATAACCGAACCATTGCCCACAGCCCACTGCCAATCCCAGGTAAGTGTAAAGATTTATTGTACCTTGAAGTAGAGCTGGGCGATATGGCCAAAAATTTTATCACAATAATTTTTTCTATATTGATCAATCTCGATAATTATCATATTAACTTTTCTAACACTGTCATAGTTTTAAACAACATCTTTCTAAAAACATCAGACTAAATACATGAAATGTTACTATTTAAAATATTTAAATGTTTAATGCCAGAACATAATATTGTAGCGTCTGTCTGGACGTGTTGAAAGGATGGACGAGAAAGACGTTTACAGTTGTCGCTTTATTGTCGAAACTTACAGTGATTGCTTTCGGCCGCAGCCACTCCAAAATAACAACAGGCTAGAGAGCCAAGCTAATAGGCTAATGCTAGCACTGACACATACACACAGCGCGCCCCCTCCTTCTCCTTCTCACACAAACAGAGGAGCACACAGCGACTTCTTGCTGTCTCGCCCGGCCAATCACAGCTTGTCTTAAACACAACATCGCATTTTGGTGGCGCTGGTGAGGAGGAGCTAACAAGCAGCAGTATTAGACTTCAGAACTCACTGTCAAGCTGCTTAGATGTGAAATGGAAACAAATGTTAATGCTTATCGAATTATATTGTCCCAGCTTATCATCGTCATCGAAGGAAAACGTATCGTGAAAAAAATCTATATAATTTTATCGCCCAGCACTGCCTTGAAGTATTGTTACATATTGTAATGTGGTAACTTCATTTTAAGCTTATTAAAAATACTTACCTATCACTTCTTTAAGCAGAAGTGGATCTGTCATCCTTACCTGATTCAGTTTCCAATGACAAAACCGCCATTGCCATCACACCAAAGCGAAAAGTTTACTTCAGAAACAGACATCCCAGTTACCCACCCTGTCATCGTTTGAATTCTTCCAGACCTCTTCCTTCTCCAGGTATCCATGTTAAACATATGTTCTATTATTCAGGCTGTCTAGAAGCACTTTCATTATTAATTTACATATGCTATATTTAGCATGCGCTCTTATTAAAGTTGATCTTGCTTTCAGTTGACGTGCTATTTTTGTTCACTTTTTTTTATTTCTGACTCTTGTTTTACTCTTAGGGGGTGTTCCAGGTTCAGCCCATGAGATTGTGACTGTTGGTGACCCTCTGCTGAGCTCCAGTATGCCAAGTATTGGGTCTCGTCGCCATAGTACTTCCTCCCTTTCGCCTCAGCAGCCAAAACAGAGACACTCTGCCTCTCCACAGAGCAGTGGCGTATCCAGTCAGATATCCTCTCCTTCATCTGCCTCAGCCCTAACCACAGCTTCCCAGGACCATGGAGTCAGAGACTCTATGAAGGGGAAAGTACCTGGCATTGAAAGATTTCAGTGTCTGGAGACAAACTCTGTAAACACGGGAGCTCAACTTAGATCAAATTATGGTTTCAGTGAGAGAGTGGATAGTGGTAGAGATGTTGCTAGAAAGCAGCCAGAAGGAGACAGTTTAAAATCAGTTGCAGTACTAACTGGGTTGAGCCAAGTGTCCCCTCCACTTGGAACTGCAGTTTTGACGGGGCATCAGAGGGGCAGTGGCAGCTTGCGGACAGAAAAGGGGAAACAGGCCATGAAAGACATTGACCTACCAGCTGGAGTCACCCTTTTGTCCTGCCATCCACTTACCAGTCTTTTAAAAGAAAAAGCCATTCCAGTGAAAGAGGGAAGCTTAATGAACATAACAGAATCTAAAGACATCGGAAAGACTGGCTCTTCCCAACCACTGTACCAAAAGAGTGGAGGTAGGAAGTCTCATGACTGTGTCTCAGGACCATTCCCTGCTGCAGCTATCAAACCTCAATGGTCATCTGGAGGAAAGGCAGGAGAAGAGGATATAAAACGAGGATCTCAGGCCAGTCCTTTGGTAACAGCCAGTCATGGAACATCTAGCACCAAAGACAAGCACTCCAAAGTTAAACTTACAGTGGGCAGGGAAATTTCAAAAGATAGAAAAGACATGCCTCAGAACAGTAAGGCACAGATGCTCAACAGCAACTCTAAAGGCAGTAATATCAAAACATATGGTCAGGTATCATCCACGCAAAATAATACTAATAGATCCACAGCTCCTAGCAGTAACAAAGCCTCAGGCAACGTGGAAGTTAATAAATCAGATGCCAAGGGAGGTGAAAGGCCATTAAAGTCTGTGGAAAGATTTAGTTCTGAGAAAAAGCACAGTTCTGCAATGGAAGCAGGTCAGCCAAAGGCCGGATCAGAGCGAAGTTTAAGATCTCCACAAGTTCATCTTAAATCAATTAAAGAAAGTACACCAATGGAGAAGAAGCGCACAGAGAGACTGTCTCTGATATCTCCGAAAATTGATCCTAACGGGACCAAAGCTCTCGGCACATATTCTGATACAAACACATCCACTTCCATCTCCCCTGTCAGCCATGGTCCACAGAAGAGGTCTTCCCGTGCAGTGCTGTTTTCTCCATCTGCGAGCTCTGAAAGCTCAGAGTCTGACAGTCACACACATCCAGAGGACTGCGAAGAGCATCTCATGGACCACCACTCTGCTGAGGATGATGGTGATGGGGAGGACCACCATTTAGAAGATGAAAGTTCTGTAGACAAGCACCATGAGGAGGACAGCGATGGCTCAGCAGGCTCAGCAAAACGGAGATATCCAAGGCGAAGTGCTCGCGCTCGATCTAACATGTTCTTTGGACTTACTCCCTTCTATGGTGTCCGTTCCTATGGTGAGGAAGATCTTCCCTTTTATAGCAGTGGGGACATCTCTTTGAGGAAGCGCTCAGGCAGCAGTAAGCGTTCAGCCGAAGGACAAGTAGATGGGGCTGATGATATGAGCACATCGTCTTCTGCAGACAGTGGAGAGGATGAGGAAGGAGGGTTTGGTTCAAACAAGGATTCTTACTACTACAATTTTACAAGAACTATCATAAACCCCAGTTCTAGCCTTCCTAGCATTGAGGGTATTGACCAGTGCTTGGGAAGAGGATCTCAGATCCACAGGTTCTTGAGGGAAGGAAAGGAATCTGGCAGTAAAAGTGATGAAATAACAGTAGCAACCAAGAATTTAGAATGCCAGCAGATCAGCCAGCTAGATGGAGTAGATGATGGTTCTGAAAGTGATGCCAGTGTAAGCACCAGTAGCACAACTACTGCCACGACTTCTTCTACGCTTAAAACCTCAACCAAGAAGAGAGGGCGCACTGACAGTCGAGCAGAGAAGTCAAACATTGACTCAGGGAAAGAGAGTGAACATACTACTGGTGGTGGAGCTAGCCACAGTCGTAAAAACCAGAAGGATAACTGCTTGCCGTTAGGGAGTGTGAAATCGCAAGGGCAGGATCCTCTTGAAACCCAGCTGTCTCTCAGCACCGACCTGCTAAAATCGGACTCGGACAACAATAACAGTGATGACTGTGGTAACATCCTACCTTCTGATATTATGGAGTTTGTGCTCAATACCCCTTCAATGCAGACTTTAGGGCAGCAGTCAGAGACACCCTCCACTGAACCATTTTCCCTGGATGAGGGTTATGGAGTCGATGTTAATCGAAGGAAGGATATACTTTTTGAAGACTTCCCCCAGCCACTGGCCAGCACTGAACCTGTCGAGGGCGGAGTAAACACCTCAATTACAGTAGAGGAACCCTACGTTCTCCCTTTGGAGTTGCCATCTGACCTCTCTGTACTTACTACTCGTAGCCCTTCTGTAAATAATCAGAATCATGGCTCACTCATCTCCGAGAGCTCTGAGCGCACTATACTAGCCTTGGCTGCAGAAGAATCAGGAGTTGATAAAGCTGGGGATAAGCCGCGAACAAGTGGTACTGTATCTAATGAGAGCCCACGTGAAAGCGGTGGAGATTCACAGGTGGCCGAGGGCCACATGACGCCTGAACATTTCATTGCTGCACGAATTGATGAAGACCACATCTCAAGTCCTGGAATAGCTCAGGTTGCAGAGGCAGGGAATCCGGATCTGGCCAGGACATCCAGTACACCAGGCCTACCAAGTTCTCCTAATTTGGCTCTTCAGAGTCAGAAGTTCATTCCTGCTGCCACGGTCAGTACAGGTCCCTCTCAGATTGCAAGCTCTGCTGTCCAGTCCACGACATCTCATTTGAAGCCTGGTCCAGAAAAATTGATCGTTTTCAATCAGCATCTGCAGCCTCTCTATGTTTTGCAGACTCTTCCCAATGGAGTAACTCAGAAGATACAGATTGCACCATCTGTCAGTGCGACGGGTGTCATGAACACCAGTGCTCCAGTATTAACAGGCCTCAATGCTGGGATTTCCACCTCTCAGTCCATTTTCCCTGGTGGTAAAGGGGGTTTGGTTCCTGTGCCTCATCATCCACAAATTCATGCTTTCACAAGCACCACTCAAACCGGTTTCCAACCTGTTATTCCAAGCACTACATCTGGCCTCTTGATTGGAGTTCCTTCTCATGATCCCCAGATTATTGCATCTCAAGCTGGGCATAGACATGATTTGGCCCCAAGTGTTGCTATGGTGTCCAGTGCATCATCCATTTCCCCAACTCCTGCTGTACTCTCCACTGGACATGGCAAGAAACGGCCCATTTCTCGCCTGCAACCTCGTAAAAGCAAGAAACTAGCTCGATCCAGGAGCCAACCCACACTGGCTCCATCAGAGGTTGGTCCTAACATGACCCTTATTAATCTATCCTCACCACAGATTGCTACTGGAATCCCTACTCAATCAGGACTGGTTGAACTTGGGACCATCACTGCTGCAGCTGCCACTTCTCACCGTAAAATGCCCAATATAATAAAACGCTCAAAATCTGGAGTGATGTACATTGAACCTGCTCTTCTTCCACAGCCAATGCCAATCTCAACTAATGCTCAGCCTGGTATCCTTGGGCATGATTCCTCAGCTCACCTGTTACCTTGCACTGTGTCTGGACTTAACCCTAATCAGTCTGTGTTGAATGTAGTGTCAATGCCTTCTACAGCAACGAGCAATCTACTAGGAGCAAATATAAGTACACCGGGTCTCATTAGCTCCACTGAGATCACAGGACCCATAAGCAACCTTCTCTTTAAAGCGAGTCCACATAACCTGGGCATTCCAGAGCAGCAAATGGTTCTTCATTCAGGAACCCCGGTGATGTCACAGATTGCCAATACTGCCCAGACTTCCATTGCTAGTAGCATCTGTGTTCTTCCACCCAATCAAACCATCAGCATGTCTGTAAGCCAGCAGGTTGATAAAGAAGGCAGTCTTCATCTTCAAAACCCAGTGAGCAGAGTTGTGTCGGATAAGACCGTTGATCCCAGCACAAACACATCTGGCCAAGTGGCTCTTGCGCCCAGTCCCATGACACAAGATGCAAGTAAAGGTTGCGTGGTTGGAGTTCTCACCCAAAGCTCACGGACTACACCTATCTCCCGACCCACAAGCCAGCAACAAGCCATGAAGTTACCCACAGTTCCTGCTACCACAGCCACTGGGAAAGGGAAACAGAAGTCAAAAAGGGCTCTACCAAGTGTAGACAAGAATGGTGGAAAGAAGCACAAAGGTCTGCAGTCAGAAATTCTCCCAGAGTCTAAGACTGTTCCTGCAAATCAGTCCTCTTTAGCAGAGTGAGTTCCAATAATATATCTATATTCTGCTCTGTCTGTACACTTTAAGCAGAAGTTTAAGCAGTAGTCATTTGTATTTTTGTAGGACGAGAGAGCACATGATGCCTGAACCAATGGAAACAGGGAAGACTGATGAAAAGGGTTCTAGGAAGAGGTACCTGGTTTTTTAATTGAAATAAAAAATGTGATCCTCTTTAGGTTACTGTTAACTTAATTATTTTTGCCTCCAGTGAGTCCAGAACATGCGACTCTCCTTCTTTTGGACAGAAGATCATAGAACCCCATGATGAAAAACCCAAGACTGCAGGTGAGTGTCTTGTACGGACTGTTACCATGTTCTCACTTTTTGTTGATGCTGAAATACCCATTTTCACTGTGTTTTAAAGTGTTTCAGGGCGCCAAAGGTGTCAAAAGTATTGACATTCATTACTCAGGTAGAAGTATAGATACTAGGGTTTAAAAAGACTTTTATAGAAGTTAAAGTATCAACTTAAGCTTTTTACTGAAGTAAAAGTACAAAAGTTCTGGTTTCAAAACTACTTAAAGTATAAAAGTAAAAGTAATGTAAGGAAAACAAATGCCAAAACTTAGGCTGTGCCACAGGGGCATATAGTGCACTACCTCACCCCCCACCCCCAAAATACATTTTTTTCTAAAAGCCATAATGACTATAATGTTATATTAAAATGATGTTGATTTTTTTGGGATGTACTGGCTTCCTGTTTCAGCTGCATATATGACCCTTAAAAATGAAAACATTTTAGTAATGTAAGAGCCATTTTGTACTAAATGTATATTTAATAAAATTGTGTTTTATGTTCTTCTAGGTTATTTAGGAGCATTATTTTAGTATCTAGAGTAAATCCTTTATTTTTTCTGGAAGTTTCCCTGATTGCAAACTTACTCTGTACTCCATTACTTTTCCCTGAGGAGATCAGGGCAGTATTTTAAGGTAGCACGAGGAGCTACACTTTAGCCTGTTATGCTAAGCAACATTTTTTATTTATTCTTTTGTTTGTTATGCTGGTAAAAAAAATACAAACGGACTTGTGTGAAAAACAAGACAGAATAAACGTGTTTGAGGACTACACTTCGTCTCTTTCTGTTGCTTTAGGAGGATATTAGATCCGCAGGCATGAGTTAGAAACTTAAAGTGCTGCCTTAAAGCGCTGCATTGCAGGAAAGGCCCTTAATCAGCCTTATTCACAATTTATCTGGATAGGATGTTTTTTGAATGATGACAAACCAAAGTGAAATATGTAGAAATAATAAGGCTGTTTTTAAAATGTAAGGAGTAGAAAGTACCAATAATGGCATGAAAATGTAAGTAAGTAGAAATAAAAAGTCGTCTGAAAATAATTACTCCAGTAAAGTACAGATAACCACAATTTCTACTTAAGTATAGTAACAAAGTATTTGTACTTCTTTACTTGACACCTCTGCAGGGCACTAAATGCTGAACACATGTTTATTGTTCCTTCTGTATTGTGTCCACCTTTTCAGACCTCTCTGGCCAGAGTAGTGGGAGAGGATCCAATGCTCTTCTAGTGTCCACTCCTGATCATGATGGAGGGCAAAACTCATTATCAGATTATAAGCCCAAGAAAGGACTCCTGTTTGAAATCTGCAGTGATGATGGCTTTAAGATCTGCTGCGAAAGTATTGAGGGTAGGAGAGTTATTTCACAAATTTAATATGTAATGTATAACCTTTGTCTGATAAATAGTATGAATACTTAGCTTAACACTGGATCTGCATAGTTTTGAGTGTTCAGTTTGAGAAGGACGTTGTGTTTTTGCTTACAGAGGCCTGGAAATCTCTGACAGATAAAGTCCAGGAAGCACGCTCAAATGCTAAACTCAAAGAGCTGTCTTTTGATGGTAAGGACATAAGAAAGAGTTTGTTTCAACCAACAGAGACACACATGCAAAAAATGTTTTTACCCGTGTTCCTGACCTGTTTTTCTTTTAGGAGTGAGTGGGCTACGGATGCTGGGTGTTGTCCACGATGCCGTGGTTTTTCTGTTGGAGCAGCTGTACGGTGCCAGGTACTGCAAAAACTACAGGTTCCGCTTCCACAAGCCAGAGGAAGTGGATGAGCCTCCTATAAACCCTCACGGATCTGCACGCGCCGAGTTCCACCACAGGTAGTCATAGCATTGTTGCCTGTTTATGAGCAGTTTGTTTTAATGTCATAATAGATCTTTTGTTAAAATTTGATCTCATTCATTTTGTTCAGTCTTTTCCAATTTTTAAATCTAACACGGTTGATTCATCATCTCTTGCTGAAGGAGGTCAGTGTTGGACATGTTCAACTTCTTGGCCTCTAAACATCGGCAACGTCCTGAATACAACCCTCGAGAGGAGGACGAAGAAGAGCTGCAGCTCAAATCTGCCCGGTGTGTCATTGTGTTCACTACAGTTTTAATGTTGTTGTTATTATTGTGCAGTTCTCAATGTTTCTTTTCTCGACATGGCAGGCGGGCAAGCAGCATGGACTTGCCTCTGGCTATGAGGTTGAAGAAATTGAAGAAATCATCCAGAGAATCTGTAGGCGTCTACAGGTACATAACCTGGCTTTAGAAATGTTTATTTCCTGTAAACTAAACACAATATTAGAAGCACATATTTCCAGTTCTGCAGATGCGCTATTGTTCACAGGTCAGCCATTCATGGCCGAGGTCTGTTCTGTAAAAGGAACATTGATGCCAGCGAGATGGTGATTGAGTATTCTGGTAATATCATTCGCTCTGTCCTCACTGACAAACGGGAGAAGTTCTATGATGGCAAGGTAATGACATTCCTATACCAAACACCTGTTAAATAAAATAGTTTTTACTGTACTATAGATATATTTATTTATTTTAAATGATAGCATTTATACTTTACTTTACAGGGCATTGGCTGCTACATGTTCCGTATTGATGACTATGAGGTGGTAGATGCCACCATGCACGGCAACGCAGCACGGTTCATCAACCACTCCTGCGAGCCTAACTGCTACTCTCGCGTGGTCAATATTGATGGCCAGAAACACATCGTCATCTTCGCTATGCGGAAAATCTACAGGGGCGAGGAACTCACGTACGATTACAAGTTCCCCATCGAGGAACCGGGCAATAAGCTGCCTTGCAACTGTGGGGCCAGAAAGTGTCGCAAGTTCCTCAATTAACACCTCTCCTGTTCTTATTTTTGCCTGAACCCTCTTCTCCCAAATGAAACTATCTTTTGTCTGATGTCGACAGTATGTTTATTTTGAGTAATATGGTTATTTATTGAAACAGGCTCAGGTTTTCAGAGGGATAATGGCACTGTGCCTCTTAAGTTGATTCAGGAAAGGTGTCAAGAGAAAAGTCACAATGAAGAAAAGGTCTGCCTTCAGTGGATACCCCCCCCCAAATAACGAGTCCAAAAGATAAGTGCCCCGTTTGCTTTGGAAATTTGCATTGTTTTATCTTCCTAATGATTATTAAGGAGAATTACTAATTTGTAAACAGAGTCTTGCCTGACCATGCTTTTGGAATGTGAGAAAAAAAAAAGTATGATGGATTTGCCGCATCGTTTCATTTGACACCAAAGTGCAATTTTTCTAAGGGAACGATACACTGTCTTTTCTGATAGATGAATTGCAAGTGATCCATAATTCTCCTATTTTTTAGCCTGACCTGCGCAGTCTCATCTCCCTTTCTGAATGTACATTGAAGCCTTGTCCCTCTCGTTATGTGAGGGATGTCTGTGTATTTTAGACACTGTATATATTACTTGCAAGCCCCTACGTTGATGGAGAGGGAACACTAGAGGGAGCAGTGGTCCTGTCGATGGACTTTCTGAAAGAGATGTGTAGATTTCCGTTTGATCAAAGGTATTAAGAACTATGAGTGTATCTAAACTGTGTTTAAGAAGTAATAATAACCCCCGGGGCAGTGATCATTGGGGCCTGGCTGGGTTGAGATCCTGGTGGACTGACAACCAAGGGACTGAGAAATTTGAGGGGTGGGTGGGATTGTTTAATTTTTTATCCATTTTTATAGCTGACGGTAGTTCAATTTGTTGTATCAAGGAAACTTAGAATGTGCATGCTCTAAGGCCTGTTGAGAGCTGGTAGGAATTACTTAACTCGGTGCTTTATCGAGTTGGAATTATTCTGTCTCATTGTTAGGGATGAGTCATTTGAAATTTGCTCTTTTTCCTGTCTTTTTTTTGTTGTAGACAGGTAAATGTCATTATTTCTTTTTGATATGTAAATAATATGTATATTTTTCTATACAAAAAACTGAAAAGCACTCACTAGTGAATAGCACTTAATGATGGTATTTATATTTTTAACAAAACATTGTATTTATTTTACCAACATTTTGTAGGAGATAGTGGTTTACAACACTAATGTTTGGTCGTCATTTTTATAGCGTTGCCTTTTAATTTTGTCCTTTTTTTTTTGTAGACCTCATTTCTTCCTTTCTTCCTTGTTCTTTTTTCTATTCCAAAGACTGAAGCGGTAGCTGTTCCCATAGAGTGCAGTCCACCAGTAGCTCTCATTGCCAATCATTGGTCATTGGACATTTTCAGATGACGGTACATAGAGTAAAATGTAAAATGCGTAGTCCTGAGCGCTCATCTGTTGAAATGGCATGTCTCCCCCATTGCCAGCCTTAAAATCACACACAGGAACACCCCCACCTTACCCCAAAAGCTCCTCCTTGGTATTTCTCGAATAAAAAAGTGCAACTGTCTCAAGGGGAGGAAAAAGAAATATAAAAAAGATGCCTGAACTAATTTTACATTTAAGCAACTGGAAAGTCCCAAAGTTTACTCCATCTATTTTATTATTGCAAAAATATTTTCATAGATATCGGTTTAACCCAAGGAATTTGCCACGGAGGCTAGCCCTTAAAAACTTTCTTCTAAAGCACTATATCTGGAAGAATGGAGAAAGGCCTTCATTCTCCCTATCTTGTGCACTGAACATCAGTCTTCTTCCCAGCTTGACACATGTTGCCTTGGCACTGCATGGAGGTTCCAGCTAGCCATTCAAAGCACATGATGTGCTCATTTGTACCATTTCCTTTCGACAGTTTTAGTCCTCCCTGTCATCTCTTAGGGGGAAAAATATACATATTTCCTATTTAAATATATAGGGCAACACTTCACAACAGATGTGTATGGCTATGATGCATTTGAACTTCCCATGGATGGCTATCCGTAGTTCTTTATAACAGAGGTGTGGTGCCTTCTTTTTAAATTATTTTTTCCATCTTTTTTATTCATGGATAAACTCCATTATGTGTCACGACTCGCGGACCATAAGACATGCTTTGGGAGCATAGCCAGTTCTGTGGCCTTTTTAGGGTGGTGTCATAGCTACTCTGGAGAATACTGCAAGAGTTTTAATGCATGTCCTTACTTCTGAAGGTCTTAATAATTAAATTTTGACCCTGTTGTGTTCTATTTCGATTGGTCTTTTAATGAAGCGATTTCAACTCTGTTAGGGTTGGAGCGTTGTGTAAAAGGGATGTTGTACGATCGAGCTTATTGATGTTGCAGGAAGGCTAGGGATGTGTATATACCTCCAGACAAAGCTCGCTCGATTTGCTGCTTTGTGCACCTCTGGCTCTTGTTTGCAGAACGAGCCACTAACAGGCCAGTTTCTCTGTGTAGCATTGTCTTATTGCCTCATAACGTTAACTCTAATATCTTTTAAGGCAGATGCAGACTCCCCAAGCCCTGACCCATACCAGAATCAGCATGTCACCTGTGACAATGGCACTGATGATGCAGAGAGAATTTGTTTTATGCTTCGCTTTATATCATTACCAGTTGGCTGCTTTTTTCGGATATCATTTTGTACGTTAATGGATTTGACGGAATTGCCGCAGCTTCTTGCTGGGAGCGTCTTGCCATGCTCCTTGCAGTGTGGGTCTTGCCATCGATTCAGGGATAGAATTCCTCTCAGTCCGGCTTTCTGGGTGCGGCACAGGGTCGGGCTGAACTCTGCAGCTAGGCCTTCGTTGAATGTATTTTTGAATTTATGATCGATTTTTTTTTTATCATACGTTGTCTTTTTTTTGATTGTTCCAACGTGAAAGGCTGGGACGTTAGGGGACAGCTTTATGTTTCATTTCAGTGGGCGAGGATTGTACGGCTATGGCAGCCTGTACAAAAACTTGCATCTATCAGTCTGATGAAATACGATTTTTGGTAATTTAATTACTAAACCTCTAAGGGCTTTGTTGAAAACTTTCCTCCACATATTCACGTCAGAGCAACTTCAGATAATCCACGCACTGGTGAAATGTAGTGTTCAGTCAGTATTTCAGAAGCAGACTGGTTCCGTTGTTTTCTGGACTTTACTCTTCCATGCCACAGCAGTGGTAACACACGTTCTCCTGTTATTATGCTCAGTATATATGTATACTTCTTACATACATGATGAATATATATACCTAAACATATGTATGGATAGTAACTTGTACTTCAATATCTACAATATCTACACAATATACGGAATGGACAGACAAACTTAGTTACAGTAGCAAACAACAGTTTCATAATGGTTAATAGCAATGTTCAATGTAATCTATAATGGTTTTGTGTTACAGATACAGTTTAGAGTAATGTGCAACATTTTAAATATTGACATTATGTACCAGTTTTCCTGTGCCTGTGTATGCTCTTTCTGTGGAGCATTGCAGTTATGATTTATTCTTTTGGGATTTTTTTTTTTTTATTTTTGTTTTTCTTTATTTTGTTTTTTTTTTTTGGGGTGGGTTGGGCAGGTGGGAGGTGACAGATGATATTTATATAATGAAACAAGTCATTGTAAAATGTGGTTGTAAACTTTTTGAAGTTAGCCATTTGTTTGTTTCAATGCTGTAGTTTTAATTTGACTCTTTGTACATTTTTAACAGAGTTTGTGGACGTCAGGAGAACAGAAATTGACCCTTTTTTTTACCCAATCGTGTTTCCCCATGACCTTTCTCCTGTCTGAACTTAAGTTGAATTTAAATGTGATGTTCTGTAATGAGTAACAATAATGGTAAGCATTTTATTTATTTATTTTGTGCAACTTTTGAAGCATATATCTGTGTAGGCAGGTAAAAGGGTCACATAAGCTCCCCCCCCAGGACAGGTAAAAGTGCACCTTTGTCTAATTGTATGATAGGACCCTCTGTACCAAACTGTTAACAGTGGTAGAGGTGGGTTGTGCTTTGTGTGGTCAGATGTTGAGCTGGAGTGAGAGGTTGTCTCCCTTCTGAGGCCTTGTGTTTCCCCCTTTGTCTTCTGAACACTTCCTCTTTCTCTGTAGGTCTCTGGGTGACCCGTGTTTGTTAATGCTGACTATTTTACTTTATATAATTGCCCAATCAGTGTTCCCCCACATCACAGAAATGAAGGAAAGACCATTCAGTGACAATAGTAAACCACAAACTACTTAAGGATGAATGTATAATGAGGAAAAAAAAATTGTACATAACTGTAAAAAGGAAAATTTCTAATCATGTTTATTTTCTATGCACTTTTTTATTTAAGTGATAGTTTAAATAATAAACATGTCTCGTTTACTCAACAAGGCTTTGAGTTATTCTTAACTATTCGCTGTTCTTTGGTGACTCATATCACTTTTGTTGCAGGGGTTGTCCCAAGTTATTGTGAGCTCACTGCTTTGGGCGTAAATATTTTGTGATGGTGGAAACTTTAGAGTCTTTCTAAACACGAGTTTTCAGTTTTATGCCCATCAAAGCCTGAGAATTTCTTTGCCTAACAGCGTGTGAATATTATAAAATCTTTTACGGCCTTTGAGGCGACAGGAAGCCTGTGGCAGATGTGCTTCAATACTGGCCTGTAATGCTATTTAACAGGCAGGGGGGTTGGTGCATTACTGCCTGTCACAGAAGGGCATGCCTTAATAAAAAACTACAGCTGTAAGGCTAATGGGATAAACGGACACATCTGTGGAGGTGAGGGGCTACCACACAAGAGCCACTTAGATACCCTCCTCCATCTGCCTGTTAGCTGATCCCTGTTGATTACACTTTTTATAACTGGTGATTAGATTAAATTAGGTCCGATTTTACAATGCGTGATTACTGCAATTGCAACACTCACTACATTTGTCTAGTCACTGCACTAAAAAATGAGCCTTAAAAGCTCTAGAAATTCAGTCAACAGCTTACAACAGTTATTTAACTTACTTATTCTTGTTAAAGTAAAACAATTTCTCTGTTGGTCCCACAAGGGCCATAAAACATGGGTGCTTAACCAACCTAATGTTTTTGAGTCATTTTCAACTGAGTTTTCATAAATCCTATGAAACTAATAGTTTGATATGATAACTATGATATGAACTATGATAACTAACAGTCTTTATTCTTGCTTTAATGCACATAAACTTGCAAGAGTTTCCCAACTCCATTAGTGGAGCTCCTCATTGCATCCCACATCTGATTCAGCTTAAGAAAATACAAAACTATGCACTGTAGGTTGGATACTTGCGATCCTGATGTTTCTTTTGGAGAATCATCACTACAGGGATGGGGAACTTCAGTGTGGGGAGACACATTCCTGCACAGTTTGGTGGATTTGCTTTTCAAGCAAACCTGATTGACTTCATTAATCAGTTACAAGTTTTAGGTGTGCTAGAGCAGAAAAATCACCAAACTGTGGATCTGGACTCCCTACCCCAACTTCTATATACAGTGGTAACCCTACTAACGAGTATTCCAGGTAACGAGTCGAGATCTCGGAATATTTTTGTTCCAGGTAACGAGAAATATTCCAGCTAACGAGTAGCGTAAATTTCTTCAACTATGCCAAACCGCTAGGGGCGCTGCGGTCGTAGCATCTCCTAGATGCAACCGTAGAAGAAGAAGTCAGCCAATACAAAGTGAAAGTGGCTGTTGAAAGCGACGCTAATGTAGCATTAGCGGCCAGCCTACACGAGCGTCGTCATCGTCACGTTTATGTTTTAAAAACCCATATAAACACATTATTTAGCATATTAAAGTATACTGTATATTGGCCGGCTGACACAGATTAATCAGTTTTACATGTATTCTTATGGGGAAAATGCATCCAGCTAACGAGCAAACCAGCTAACGAGCTCAGCTCCTGCACGGATTAAACTCGTAAGTAGGGTTACCACTGTACTGTCCAAATGCAAAGGCTTCACATAGACTTTTGATAAAAGTTATTTTATTAATAGTAATTACAAAGATTTTTTCGTTACATTATAAGATCTATTTGATTATTATTAGCTATTATGATTGTTCTTTCCATGTTAAGCACAGTAAAACACAGCTGGTCTCTGTTGGTGTCTGGATGATTTCTCATAGACTGGCTAAATACTCAATTCGCCCCTTTCACAAATCCCAGAATGCACCGCGCAACCGGCAACAACCGGTTCACCATTTTCTCTTGTTTGTCTATGCCAGCTACGCTACATAAACTGTTTACAACTTTATTTGTTAAGTAAATACTTACGTGATATCTACTAGCTTTTGTAACTATATGCAGATAATATGTCTTTTGATATTAAACATCATATCTTGTTGTGTCAACTTGCATTTTCAATTTATGCAGTGGGCTTTTAGTGTAAACACGTTGTTGCATGCTATCAATAATAAGCTACACTATCATGCACAATAATTTGTGGTACAAATTTTTTATGGAAATAGCCAAAAATGAATTCAACTGGTGGATAGCCCTATAAATGTCACATTATGAAATAGTACATAAGCCACGCCTAGGCTAGGGCCCTGCATGGCCTAATCAAGCCAGCCAGTGTATATCATTATCAGGCCTATTTATTTTTCAGTGCAGTATATAATTAGGGTAGAATAAAATAATGTTTGCAGTAACCTACCTCCAACAAAATGATCAGAACACTCTCTGTCATAGTCACTTGCTAACCAGTTTTCACGCCTGATGGAATTTTCCCAAGTTTTCCTTAATGTGGTATCTTTAGGAAACCTATAGTACGATCTTTTCTGTTGCTGTTGTTTGTCTAGCCGTTGCCGATTACTGCATTGTGGTACACAACATCTAGAACCCTGATTGGCTTGTTTCTACGTATTTTAAACTCTCCTGCCGACACATTCACTGCTGCCATTATGTAAACAACTACTTCGGATGTTGCCGGTCGCGCATGGATTTGTGGGATTGTGAATAGGGCGAATAGGTTTAAATACTTGGGCCAGTCTAATGGAGGATTAGTTTTAGCATTAGTTGAATAAATAGCCCTTGACTATAGACCATAAACCGTATGGACAGAGCATCTCCAAAAAGTGAAGCATCTACAGGTCTAGTGCCCCTGCTGGCTGGCTGCAGTATGATGTTATGCTCCACATGTACTCATTTACAGTTCAGTCTTTCCATCTTCACAGTCAGATTCCAACAGCAAGAGTTGCCAAGTTTGTGGTTTTTCAGCCAAAATTGACCTATTTTGAAAATGCAGTTGTGTGTGACAATTCAATGATCACAATTAGAATGTAAAAAGAGTAAAAGTACATTTAAAAAGTAAAAAAACAAAAGATTTAAGAGTAGCGCTTTTTCCTAAATGTTTTCTTCAAACATTTGTGATACTGTCGGGGAATCCAGCTCCAGTCCTGGAGGGCTGGATTTCTGCACAGTTTGGTGATCTTCCTGATCAAACACATCTGATTCAGCTCAGCAGGTCATGAGCATATTAAGAGCAGAGCAATCGCCAAAACTGTGCAGGAATCCGGCCCTCCAGGACTAGAGTTAGACATGTCTGCCTTAGGTTTTGGGCAACTTCTTAAGGGTGGGATTTAGGCAGACATTGGGCTTGATGTTTTAGTGGACCTGGCAACCCTGGCTGCAGCATACATACTGTACATACACATTATCCTTATATAGCACCTTTCTAGATACCCAAGGACGCTTTACAATCAACACACACCAGTGAGAAGCGGCCAATCGCGCACAGCGTCCTCTCAACCAGAAGCGACCGTCCATCTGGAGGACTGCATCGAGCACTAGGGGGATCACCCAGGACAGAGTGTCAACCATATCTGGATACATACATACATACATACATACATACATAGACATACACATTCATACACACACCAGGGTAATTTTAGAGTAGCCAATTCATCTGATCTCCATGTTTTTGGACTGTGGGAGGAAACCGGAGACCCCGGAGGAAACCCACGCAGACACGGGGAGAACATGGAAACTCCGCTCTGATGCGGACTCGAACCCAAGACCTCAACGCTGAGAGGCGAACGTGCTAACCACTAAGCCACTGTGCCGCCCAAATATTTAAGTTTTATACTAGCAGGTCATTCTAGCTGTTATCCAGCCAGCGAATGCTAGTGTAGTCTGTTTAAAAATGTATTTTCTGTTAACCAGCGTGTGCTGACAGCCAGCATGAACCGAAGATTTAGTGTCTTAGGTTTCTTTCAACCAATGATAGTAGAATGGCTGTTGGAAGTGGGCGGGGCAACCAATTGAGGAGGTGGGCTGACTTTGAATCTGTTCGGGCTCCAAGATGAATGTGTTAATTTTTTTATTTCTGTTGACTTTTAGGACTTTTTTTTACATTTAATTTTGGTCTACAAAAAATATTTAAATAAATATTTAAATACAATTATTAATAATTAATTAAGCCCACTTTTCTGGATGATTAATGAATTATTAATGGGATTAATGATCGTTAATCATTAATGGGATGTGAAGACTTCTAAAGATCTGTGCCAAGGAGCCTCAGAAGACTGAGCCATCCCTGCCTGGAACAGAGGCACTGATTCCTTCTGGGCGCGACTTCCAGTCCTAGGTCATATTGTGTAGGTTGCTGTGATTGGCTGATGAAATCAGCTCTAATGTTTTCACTCTGCCCACCACAACCATCTGCTATGACATACACTGTGTCGCTGGTAAATCAACGTGATGACTTCATGCACTGCAAAGCTTTGGAGCATCAAATAATCTTCATCTTCATGTCTGCATCAACCACCAAGAAATGAAGCCCTGCATCACATTTCCGTATTATGTGTTATTATCCCATTTGTGGCCTCAGTTCCTGTATTTCACTGGTTTGGAACTGTCTTTAAAAGTAAGAGAACAGAACGGGAGATTAGTTTAAACAGCTGACAAATAGCCTGTGGAATATTTTCTTTAAAGCTCATCTAACCATTGCTATGTATTGTGGAATAACTCTTTAATTTTTTTCCAACAGATGTCCAACATCTGAGAGTTTTATACTCTACATTTATTAAGTCTGTAATCACAGTAGTCGTTTAATGCAAATTAGGCATTTTTGATCTTCTATGAGAATGTTTTCTTTAACTTTTCCATTGACTTGATTGACATTATGGCTAGTGTTTCCTATCAGGCGTGACTCTAGTATTGTGGACTAGAAAACATGGCATCACTGCATCTTTGTACTCAAAGTTCATTCTTCAGAAAATAAACTAAAGAAAACTTTATTTAAAAGATTGTGTTTTCATTATCTGTAAAACATATTTGCCAATGTCCGTGTCATTGGCAACAGGCACTGAAACACTTCACATTTATTCTGATAATTGTGAGACGGTCCCTAACATTGCAGCCGCTGAAACACAAACAAAGCTAAGCGGCTGTATTCTAGTTTCATCATAACAAGTGCAGTTTAGTAAAGGTTGTGCTTGTAGTTTGTCTTATTCCATTTCACCACCAAACTGTAACTGTGCTGGTGAATCTGTGGGAGAGCATTAAACTAAAATCTACAAGAAAGACAAAACACCAGCTTGTTATATAAGAATAATGCAGGCGTATTAAAGGAGTGATTATAATCGCACCTACAGGTACAAATTATGATCATATTATCATGTCATATAAACATTTCTGTACGTAAAGCTCTACAACCTCCAGAAACTCAATCATCCTGTAATGATCTTAATACTGTCCGGATACAGGAGTTCCGACACTGAGGAAAGATGTACAATCTTAAAAACGGATACTCCCCTGATAAACTAATGCAATCTGAATACGACTCAAGACTGAGTAGACACCACTTTTCCTCCTGGAAGCGCTGCAGGTATCTGAGGAGTTCTAATTGAATGTGTGTGTTTTCGGAGAAGGCTGATGCTCCTGTGTTCACATTTGAAGCTCTAAATCAGTTTTTATTTCCATGAAATTAGCATTTTGTGGTACAGTAGTGCTCCCGAAGAGCGAAAGTTTAAACTCAAAGACTGCCTTTGAACATAAGCCAGCAGACTGAGGCTTTCTTCTCTGTTTAAACAACAGCCTCGCTTTAAAGAGAATGCAAACGTTGCACTTTTAGTTTGTTTCATGTTCACCCTTGGGGGACTTTGGTCTCATTTACCCCTTTTGTTAACCATATGTAACCAATTATCAGAAACACATTGAGAGCAAACAGTTTACCCCCTTTGCCGGTTTTACATTTAACAGAAAATATTTGGGATGTGTTCAAGATTAAAATCACAAGCCATTAAACAAGAAGATACTGGATTTTTAGCTCCAGAACTTGTCCTGTAACATTAATATGATACAGGGATTCAACCAAATACTGAACTTGTTCTATGATAAAACATCTGAATGATGTTTAAAGGGAATATTAATAGATTTATTAGCATTATTTGAAGTCTGAGAACACTGTATCTTTTCCGTTACTTTGACCAGGTGTCATTTTCTGCCTTTAAAATGCTCAAAATAATATTTTTATGTTGAATTTAGAAGAAATGTCAGTTATTTATAAAATAAAACAAAAATTTATAGAACATTTGGTTGTTAAATTGTAAAGAATTTAGGCAACAGATATCTTAGTAACATTATTAATGAGCAAAACCTCAAAGACAGAATAGATTGTCTATTTAAAATGGGAATTTAAATTGTTTACAATGGAGGAAGTATCCTGATGCCATGTGACAGGTTTTACTGCATGTATAAGCACATGGGCACACCAGTCAGTTGTAGCAGAGTGTAAAACCATCATCGTGGTAAAGGACGTGATATGACTGATGTTGAAAAGGGCATGATAACAGGGTATCAGGTGAAGGGTGGTACCATCTCAGAAACTGCTAAATGCCAGCAGCATAACAGTGGTGCCCCACAGGCCGTTGGTGCCAAGGGAACAAGTGGTATAGAGCAATTGAGGCACCACAGTGTACCAGTTAACTTCTATAATGAACACAGGAACAATGAGGGATCAGGGTTCACCACTATTTACTCAGATCCAAAGGTGGTTATTCCCACTCTTAGGTAGGTGGCCACAATATTCTTATATGACTGTGTATATATCAATGGTGGGCCGTCAGGGCTGGCAAGGCATTCTCTGCTGGCCTAAGAAATATCTGAATCACAAACTGATATTAATTATATTTTGTCCATGAACACTTATTAAATAATTCCAAATGGTCTCTCCGCTTCCTTTTATAGCTTTTCCGATGGTTGTGCTGTTTCCAGACATGTATTTTCAAAGCATTTAACCAATTACATTTCAGCCATCATTTGTTGCCAGGCAGGGTCAAAGCCAAAGATGTCTGCCGAGGCCTTCCCAAGTCGTTCTGAAGGCTCTCTTAACACAAAATAAATGTTGAAACTGAATGAAACTGTTGCTTCAATCAATCAGATTTTGAGTTGGTGTCAGCAGGGCCCTCTAGCAGGCATCTGGCAACGTCACCATATTCAGACCCGTTGATTGGATAGTCAATCTAGTTAGCATTAGCTTCGATGTGATAGGAAAGGACTTCTTGATGGAAGTGAAGCGAGGGAAGAGATGATGGATTTTGTTTACAAATAATCTGATTTTTGATGAGTAAAATGTTGCTATTTTCCTAAATAACTTTGCAAGTTTATGAGGTTATTATTGATGTTTTTTATGTGTGTGACGGCGGTAGCAGTAGGAGGCTTGTTCACCCCTGGTTTGTTTATTCAATAGAGGCATTTATTAAGGCTACAGGAGTTATCTGTCCGCAATGCAATGGCTCATTGTACTGTATTTCTGCATATTAAATGTTTTTTATAACCACAAATTAATATATCGATACAGACGGAGCATTACTGAAGGATTAGGTGTGAAATGCACGGTCCGCCACTGGTGTATATATACACCCTCAAAGGTTCTCTGAGCAGTGCTAACACATATGAAGGTTGCCTAAGTCACAATTTGTGTTATCAGTATTGTGCACAGAGCACTATGAACACTCCTTCCAAACTCATACATTCAGATGAAGGAGATAAAGCAGTATAATGCCCTCTACTCACTGAACTTCTGGTTTGCCCTTTCAAATATAGGGAATACATGACCACAGTGTACTTCTTCATGTGCGGTGTCATTACAGTAAAATCCCCTCCTCAATCAACTGGAGCCAGCAGTCCAGCATCGTTAACCTCAGACTAATTACTCACAGATCTGGAGTTCAGCAGACAGTTCTGATCCACATTTACTGGATCATACCATGTTTACAGAGTTCATTGTTCTCGTCTCCCCCACTCCTTCTCCTTTGGATTTGCTTCAAACATTTCGTCTCTGGCCCTTGGATGCTCCCTCTCTCTCTCTCCCTAGCTGACTCCCACCCTCTATCTCTCTCTCTCACGCTCTCTCTCTCTCCATCTTCCCATCTCACTCTGTTTCCCACTCTTATCTCTCTCCCTCATTGACTCCCACATTCTCTCTATATTTGTCTTTCTCGTTCTGCATCTCTCTCACTGACTTCTCTCTTTCTTTCTCTCTCTCTTTCTCATTGTTTCTCTTTCACTGACTCCCACCCACTTTCTTTCTCTTTCTACTCTGTCTCTCTTTCTCTTTCTGAATCTCTCACTGACTCCCAACCTCTCTTTCTCTCTACCCTCTCTCTATCACTTTTTCTCTCTCCCTCTCTCTCTTTCACTGACTCTGCATCTCTCTACCTCATCTCCTTCTTCCTTGCTGTCCCTCTCTCTCTTTCCATCTCCTTCTTTCTATCCCTCCGTCTCTCTCCCTCACTGACTCCCACCCTCTCTCTCTCTCTCTCTCTCTCTCTCTATAATTGGCTTCCATTGCCATTTCCTTTCAAGTCTCAGAGTGCTCACTTTTTCCCAGACTCCCTGCTCGAGGACGAAAAAGAGGAGTCTCCCTCTGTTGTTTTCACTTTTCCCTGCTCAGAAGCTGTCACTGCCGTGAAGCTGAATCACTAAGTGGTAAGTCTGGCTTCATTATTCTGATGGTATTTGATGGTTAGGTCACAGAAGTCAGACGTGAGGCGGGTAGTTATCAAAATATCTTTAATACTGCTCCAAGATGTTTGTGAGTCATCATCATTTACTGTGTTTAGTTACTAGTTTTGTGTCTAATGTCATGATGTTACATTCTGTACTGTTTCATAGAAGTAACAGCACCTTCTTGCGTACCCACCTCTGATTGGCATCTGACAACTGAGACCTAGAGGATAGAGTGGTCAGTTTGCTTGTTCTGTTTCTGTGACTCTGGGTCAATGACTGAAACTATAGTACTGTGTCTCAGTCATTAGTAGTGGATCATGCCTCGAAATATTACAGTTAGGCTTGTTAAGACCACCGTTTCATTAAAAGTGGCTTAGTGGTTAGCACGTTCGCCTCTCAGCGCTGAGGTCTTGGGTTCGAGTCCCCATCTGAACAGAATGTCCATGTTCTCCCCGTGTCTGCAAGGGTTTCCTCCCACAGTCCAAAAACATAGAGGTCAGATGGATTGGGTACTCTAAATTGTCTGTTCGTGTGTATATGTATGTATGTGCATGTGTGTGCACCAAGCGATGGATTGGCGCCCTGTCCTGGGCTTGGTTGAATAGTGTAATGCCCTGCCATGCACCCAGTGAGGGGGTAGGGGACTAACCTCGACCCTGATGAGGATTAAGCGGTGTGATAATGGATGGATGGATGGATATTCATTTACTTAAATAAGCTAACACTGTAAGCATATGCTAACTCATCTATTAGCATCTGCATTGGAGGCGGCATGGTGGCTTGGTGGTTAGCACACTCACCTCTTAGCACTGAGGTCTTGGGCTCAATCTGGGTCCCCATCTGGGTGGAGTTTCCATGTTCTCTCTGTGTCTGCGTGGGTTTCCTCCTACAGTCCAAAAACATGGAGGTCAGGTGAATTAGGTACTCTAAATTGTGTGCATGTACCCAGTGATGGATTGGCAGCCTATCCTGGGTTTGGCTAGGAAAGTGTGTAATGCCCTGCCCTGCACCTAGTGAGGGACTAACCGTGACCCTGGTAGGATTAATCAGATAAGATAATAAATGGATGGAAGTTATTGACCATAAGGTGTGACCTTTCTGTATCAGCATACTCATTTTGACATGGTTACTAAGATTTTGAGCAAATCTAGCCATCACTTCCAGTAGAGCAGTCATGCCTCATGTGTATATAATGAGACAGATAATAAAAGATAAGGGAGTATGGGTTTGAGCTTTGCTTGTGTAGTTGCTCTGGAAGGGTGGTGTTTGCATGGCCGAGTGCTCTGTTGTGACATGGCTTAAGAAACAGGCAGCGCTCAACCCAAACACATGAACACCAGTCCTAGAGGTAACATTAACTTCTGCTGCAACCAGATGCCTAAAGACAGATGTGCTGTCTGCCTCTCACTCTTAAATCATTTGTGCCTCTACCGTATTGGCTGCTTTCTGCAACATTCTTTGGTGGTCTGTTTGTGTTTTGTCACCATGAGTCATCAGCTGTTTCTTAACTTTTACTTAAACCAGCTGTTTGAAAGGCAGCAGATGTGCAGAGACACCCGCTGATTTACAGTCAGGCGTAAAGTCTCGGAAATGTTTGGCCTGAGGCAGCAATGTGAAAATCCAGCACTCACTAAACACGTACTTTGGCTGACGATGCATTTTCAGTGCTTGGATGCGGACTTCGACCATGTGCCTGAGTTATTATTGATCAGTGCAGGCACTGCAATCAATGGAGAAACTCTTGCCAGTGGCATTAATATTTTGCCGCTTCATTCTTTGTCGCTTATGCGAAGGTTCAGTTTTCCCTTTTGGAGAATCAATCAGATGCTAATGGACTGTTAAATACACAGCTCTTTTTATTTCATTCTAATGTGCTTTCTGTAGTTACACTTTTATGGCTAAGCTCATACTTCACTCATGATGGCCACATTATTGAATTTCCATTGCTGGACTCGTACTAATGACTTAGAAATGAGATTTTACACATCTCAGTGTTGTGTTTTTCACATCACCTGAGAAGTACCAACCCTTTCAAAAAAGTAGCATGGTAATATCATTATGACTGATCCATGTTTTTTTTTTTGACACTGCCGTGATGGTAGTACCATAGTACGACAATGGTAATACAGTGGTAACCCTACTTACGAGCATCCCTACTAACGAGTATTCCAGGTAATGAGTCGAGATCTCAGAATATTTTTGTTCCAGGTAACGAATAAAATTCCAAGTAACGAGTATCCTAAATTACTTCAAGTATGCCAACCGTTAGGGGCGCTGCGGTTGTAGCATCCCCTAGATGCTAGCGTAGAAGAAGAGGTCAGTCATTACCTTTGACCGCTGTCCAGTGAAAGTGAAAGTGCTAGTGAAAGTGAAGCAAAGACAGCAAAAGGTAGTGAACAAGAAAGTTAGATACATTTTACTTTTACTTTTCATATGATAAGTGTAACCATGCCATACACATACGCCCGTCCTCCTGTCCTCCTTAGCCTCCAGCCTACACGAGTGTCGTCGTCGTCACATTTATGTTTTTAAAAACCCATATAAACACATTATTTAGCATATTAAAGTATACTGTATATTGGCCGGCTGACACGGATTAATCAGTTTTACATGTATTCTTATGGGGAAAATGCATCCAGCTAACGAGCAAACCAGCTAACGAGCTCGGCTCCTGCACGGATTAAACTCGTAAGTAGGGTTACCACTGTACTACAGTTGGCCTTTCAACCAAGAGGTCATGGGTTCAACTCCCACTCAATGTAGTAGTACTACAGTAATGTAGCTAGTGAATAATAGTATTACTGTAGTATTAGCATTGTAATGCCCTTGTACTACCATCACGGTAGTGTCCATACAACCATGGTAATACCATCACACAATCATGGTACCACTTTATATTTGTATATTTGTAAGTCCTATGTATTGTCTCTGGAAGTACACAAAATGTTGATATTTTTACTTTTATACCACCTCTCAATATTGTACCAAATATAATAGAACGACACTGTCTCAAATGAGCTGCCTTGTTTACTAGCTGCATTGGCAGTTTTGTAAGAAGGCAGCATTAACAAAATGGGCAAACAGCTGAGTTAGAAAGTAAATAAATCAGTTCAATTAATCTAGCAGTCATATGTATCCCCTGGTAAAGCTATGTAGCAGAAACAAGACTATTAATACTTGGCACAAGCTAGCAAGTTAGCTAGCTAGATGACTAATTGAAAAAATTAGCGCATGTTGGCTGAGCTAGTTAGCATGTTAGCATACACATTTACAAATACTCTCAATCTACTTAAAATTATAAACACAACTAAAATAAATGCATTTAAAATGTAATTTATGTTGTCAAATGTTGCCTATGTTGTCGGTTCACTGGGTACTAAGAGTACTCATACTGTGTCTCTCTCAACAGATTTAAAGCAATGACCCCTCTCCAGTCTTGGCCTCTTGTCCTCCTTTTTTTGGTGGTCCACTATTCAAATCCACTTGACGATAATAAAATTCCCAGTCTGTGTACGGGTAGCCCGGGTATCCCAGGTTCTCCGGGGTTACACGGCAGCTCAGGTCAGCCAGGCAGAGATGGAAGAGATGGGCGAGATGCACCACCCGGAGAAAAGGGGGAAAGGGGAGATCGGGGCGAGCCAGGTATTCACATACAGTACTTGACCCATATGAGTAATTAATATTTTAATATATCGGTCGTCACTGAGTGTTTCTAAACTCTGAAACCATGTGTTAAAGAACCAATATCATCATACTATGGCACCCAGGGTTGGGTGTCTTGCTTAAGGGCAGGGGATTGAACCAGCAAACTTCTTGTCACCAAAGGTTTGAAGCTTGTATGGCCTTTTTGTATTATCATTAGGGTTTCTTTTCCATATTTCCAAGAACTTAAAGAAATGTAGAATATTACGTTTCAAAATGTACTATTCACTCCATGTTCCTTTTATACATTTTTGTTTTACTTTTGAACAATATGACTTACAGCTCACAAAAATCACAAATGTAGAATCTCAAATTATTAGAATATTTCTCTTTGAGTGTGAGTAAATCACTATTCACACAGTATTGACAAAAAAAGACTACATATACAGTAGCAGTCAAAAGTTTGGACATTAATACTGAAGTCGTTCAGACTATGAAGGAACACATAAGGAATCATGTAGTAAACTTAAAAGTGTTAAACAAACCAAAACATGTTTTAGATTTTACTTCAAAGTAGACACACAACTGATGTCTCAAACACATTAAGAGGCAAGAAATGCAAGTCATGAACTCTTGACAAGACACAGCTGTTAACTGAAAGCCATTCCAGGTGACTACCTCATAAAGCTGACTGAGAAAATGTCAAGAAAGCTGCATCTAAGCAAGAGGTGCCTACTGTGAAGAATGTAAATATAAACATATTCTGGTTTGTTTACATGTTTGTTTACTAAATAATTACAGATGTGTTTATTCATAGTTTGGATGACTTTAGTATTAATCTGCAAACTATATTTATTAAAAAGAATAAAACCACTGAATGTCCAGAAGATGTGTCCAAACTTTTATATACAATAGTTTACTTTTAAAGTATTTCATACAAATATATTCCATATCGTCCATTCAGCTTACAGTAACTCAGCCTTGCTATTCACAGTGAAGTGATAAGGAGTGTTACTGAAACTGTAGCAGGAAAAAGTTTAATTGGGAAAACAGTTAATTGGTATGCTTTTGGTTGTCGGGAAGCAAATGCAACATTGCAGCCTTCCAAAGGGTCCAGACATCTGAAAAGAATGACTGAAGCGGAGGTAGACGTGCTGCATCAACACTGAAATGGTTTGTTTTACTGTTTTGATCCACCTCCAATTCTCATCCATGAACAAAAAGGTCTTTAGAATCTCAGATGTCCAGCTGAGTTGAGTTTAGAGTCTGAGGAAAAGACTAATGGTGATTTGCTAACCACAGCTCTGTTTACAGTGTGTTTTGGTGAGAATGTTTATGTTACATATAAGTCTTATGTAATTGTTTTCCAATTCTTCTACCCTTCAAACTTTATACGTCTCTCCATCTTGGAACAGTACATATGATATAATTTTAGGTTTATTGGCAGCACAAAGTGTTTCATTTTAACTCACAGTACAAGATCCTGCATCACAAAGCACCTACTGACTTCCACCACATAGCTGAGCAGATGGGGGTGGCATAACAGGATGCTGAGGAGTGTGTTAAAGGCCAGACCTCCAATCTGTACATTTCAGGCTGGTTCATTTGTTTTAGTTAAAAAAAACATAAGAAAAGTCTATTAGTGCACCTTTAAATGCACAGTAACACAAACAGCATGTCTCCTAGATGTGAAGAGAGGTCTGTAAATGGTCATGTACAATGAACAAGAGGTGGTGATGATGATTGTTACACTTATATAGCGCCTTTCTCAAACCCAAGGACGCTTTACAATCAACACACTCCATGTACACACACTCAATCACACCAGCGAGAAGCGGCAGCCAATTGTGCACAGCGTACTCTTAACCGGAAGCGACCGTCCACCTGGAGGACTGCATCGAGCACTAGAGGATCACCCAGGACAGAGTGCCAACCATATCTGGGCAAACATACATACATACATTCATTCATACACACCAGGGTAATTTTTAGAGTATCCAATTCACCGGATCTCCATGTTTTTAAACTGTGGGAGGAAACCGGAGTCCCTGGAGGAAACCCACGCAGACATGGGGAGAACATGGAAACTCCGCTCAGATGTGGACTCGAAGACCTCAGCGCTGAGAGGCGAACGTGCTAACCACTAAGCCACCAAGAGGTGGTACATGATACCACAAAAATGATATTGGTGTAATTAATTGCGAGGAAAAAAAATCACAAAGGTTTTAGATTTTATTTACTCCGTTTTCTCCAATGTGTTGGTAGCCAGTTGCCCTGCCCATTTGTTAGGACTTTCATTACTTTCGTGTAATGTCCCTGACTCTAGGAGGGTGCAGACTAGCACATGATGCATGTGAAGTCAAGCTCCGCCTCTTTTCGAACTGCCGCTGTTACATCACCGCCGGCAGCCAACGCGCACAAAGGAAAGCGCAGAATCCCTAGTTCTGATGGATCACCTGGCAGACGCCTGAGCCAGCCGACATTACTTAGTAGTGCTGGGAAGAGAGTGCCGTCTTATCCGCCCGGAGAGAGAACGGTAAATTTTTGCTCTCTCTAGCCCTTTCTGTAGTTTTTTTTATTCATTCAAACTTTTATTAAAAAAAGAAACAAAGATTATATTTAAATATAAACAAATTTTAAAAAATGATGACTACATTGAATTTTTTAGAAAGTGTCCCAGCTTGTACTTAACAAGCAGTATATCCGACTTTTTCTTTTTTTTTAAATATATTTTACCCAATTTTTTTTATATCCTATTAATGCACCCATTCTCTAGGACTCCCCCAATCACTTGCAGTCCTGCTGAAACTTTCTGCCCCTAGTGGCAACGTACTCGGAAGCACATGACCTTCCCTGATCCATGTGATGTCAGCCACTACCTCTTTTCTGCTGCTATGCATTGTCAACGCATTTGGAGGCAAGTGCAGGGTCCCCAGCTGTGATACATCAGCTAACAGTTGCTTGGTCAGCATTACAGTGGGAGTGATGGTGAGAGAGCGCCATCTACCCAACTGGAGACAGCACAGATGATTTTGCTCTCTTAGGGCTCCGGTTGCTGATGACCTGGGATTCAAATTTGTGATCCTCTGGCTATAGAGCCAAAATCTTGGTCCATTGAACCACTTTGAGTCCCCTATAGTGTGAATTGCAACAAAGAAATATAGAATAATACAATCATGAAAGACAAGCTATGCTATTATTGCCCGACAGACTTGTGTTGTTAATTTTGATAAGATGCTCGTATGAGAAAAGGTTCTGTGCTCTGATCTTTTGCAGGCCAGCCCGGCGTGAGAGGCTTGACTGGGGACCGAGGTGATACAGGAGAGAAGGGTGAGAGGGGATCCCCTGGAGAATGTGCTGTGGCACCTAAATCGGCGTTCAGCGCCAAGCTGTCCGAAGCCCGTACTGTACCTTTAGCAGTAGGGGATGCAGTGCGCTTCGACAAGATTGTCCTGAACGAGCAGGGGGATTATAATCCCGAAACAGGACGTTTCAGTTGCAGGGTGCCAGGCGTTTACTACTTTGCTGTCCATGCAACTGTGTACCGCTCGAGTCTGCAGTTTGACCTGATAAAGAATGGACACACCGTGGCCTCCTACTTCCAGATTTTTGGAAACTGGTCCAAGCCGGCCTCGCTGTCCGGAGGCACCCTCCTGCACCTCATTCCTGGGGATCAGGTGTGGGTGCAGATGGCTATGGGTGAGTACACCGGCTTCTACTCCAGCCCCAAGACGGACAGCACCTTCACCGGCTTCCTGGTGTACTCAGACTGGAAAAACTCTGCTGTTTTTGCCTAAATTCACTCATTCATACCCATCACAGCAGCTAACAAAAACTAATAGAGAGCAGAACTTTTCACATCTTTTTAAGATATTTTGTAATGTAGCAGTTACGGACGAAAAAAATTGGCCTACAGCTATTTTTAATGTTTTTTTTTTAATATCTTAAGTCTTTTGCACAAGAATGCTGTATGAACCGCTGCACTAGGACATCCTGCCATTGTTAGTAAATGTAATACAGTGGGACCTCAGTTTATATAATTAATCTAAAGTGCGTGACAATAACCGAAATGAGTTAACTGAAGCAATATTTCTCATAAGAAATAATGTAAATCCAATTAATCTGTTCCAGACACTCCAAAATATGAACAAAAATAAATTTTATATAGATTTTTACATATAGAACACAATGAGAAATAAATACAAATAACTAATGAAATGGATAAATGAACATTTAACATCACTCTTGCAGGTTTACGCTCTGTTTTAGAGTGTGCTGCTGTGGTCTAGCGGGCAGCCTTTGTTTTGTACACCCGTTCTCGGGGTTCTATGTGTTTTCATACCTGTTTTCAGGCGGTAGCGCTGCGCGCCGTCGCTGTAGTGTGACATGTTTTCGTTTGTTTTGAGTGTTAACGAGAAACAAAGCCAGAGAAACAATTAGAAACAAACGATAACCAAGGTTCCACTGTATAATGTAAAGGCTAAAAGGACAAGAAAGCTTTTTCATTACCAACAAATGAGCAGATGATATATGGTATGGGTTAATTTTCCTGTTACACCTTGTCAATAACAGTATTGAATTATGACATTAATAAAGGTATTTCTGTACTTCTGTTGGATTTATTGTGTTATTGTTTGTTACACTACAATATAAAATGTGAAATGTTATGTTACTTTTCATAATTTAATTCAAAAAGGTAAAAAGTGTCATATTTTAAGTTACTTGATGACTTACAGCTCATGAAAACCACACATCCAGAATCTAAAATGATTAAAATATTTCATTTGGAGTAAATTACTATTCAAACAGTATCAACATTAAAACAAAATAGACTTGAAATATATTACTTTAGATATAATGAATATAAAATACATGATGGTTTAGCCTTTTTGGATTAAATTATGAACACAAATGAACTTTAGAGGTGGAAGTGTGTTGCTCTTGTTTTGAGTCCAAACCATGATTAGAGAATGGAGACTCATTCATGCCAAGTCACAGACGTCCTGTGGCCTGATGGTTCCACCATATTTACAAAAAAAAGTCCTTATTAAAGAGCATTTACAGACTCTTAAGCTGTAACATTACTACTTACATTCCTCAGCCAGGACACCTGGTATATGGTTCTCTCTCTCTCTCTC
>BRDA01006249.1:6691-17948 GCA_036984385.1 Crenuchus spilurus
ATTTATATTATTATGTCTGGTAACATATTTATGGTGGACTGTCTGTGATCACGTGTTTCTTCAAAGACCTTGGACTTTGACTTTTACCAAGTAATTTGCGTCATTCTTTTATTACCGCACTTCGGACACGGTATCCTCTCCAGAGACACTTTCACATTTTACCATGGGGGGTTTCCGGTGGAACACGTGATAGAAAACATTTAAGTCTTTTTCTTTATCTACAGGGGTTTGGAGAACAGGTGAAATAGGACCCTGCCTAATTTTCGTCTTCAAAAGTTTATAAAAAAATAACAACTGATACAAAACCACAAAACACATAACCGGTGTAATAAGAACGTACCAATGAACCATTTTCAGTTTCAGGTTCCAGAAACTTCTTTGTGCACTAGTGTCTGTCAGGTGGTATTTATACAATGGTCTGTATTATTATATTTAAGACAAGATTATTTTCGAGAATGGTCGTTATTATCATTTTAATGAACAAAATCTCAAAGTAGGCAACAAGAGGATATAAAACACTAATCACGTCTTCATTGTAAGCGTTTGAATGGGATGCTTTTTTATTTACAAATGCCTGACATGTCCTGATGCATTCAAATACGAACCTTTTTATTTGTTCACTATCTACACTTCTTTATCACGCTGATGAAGGGAGATGGCTTCCTCTATGCTATCCGCTAATTTTTTTTGCTCGCACATTGTGGCCATCAAACTCTGGGATCAAAAGGGCGTAGTGCGAGCACACGTCACTTTTTTATCCAATCACGAACGACGCGAGTCCCTCTGTTCCTGTCGTAAGCCAATCAGCGGACAGGTGGGCGGAGCTTTGCCTCGCTTCGCTCCGGCGCCTCTGAACTGGAGGAAGTGCACGGGAGGGCGGCTGTTTTCGTGGTCGTGTGTGTTCTTCTCTACGGATAAAACTAATTACATAAGCGCGGACGTCGCCGCAGCGGGCTGCCGGGATTTTTCACACCGCCCGCAGAGCACTCTGGTTAGCCAGCTTGCATCTGGAGTTGAATTGGAGCGGAGCGGCGTGGGTTAAGGTGGGCCTTGCCCGGATATCTGACAGGCAGACCAAAGCCGTTAGCACCTCCTGCCAAATCAGTCCAAACCTGCGAGATAACCGGCCAAACATCTCCACACCGGTTACTTTGGCCTTGTAAAGTGCTCCAGAAGATATCTGGCCTAAAACAGCCTGCACAAATGGGTAAGTGCTGCCTTTTTATGCACATACATGTTTCACTGTTGGGCGTGATTGAAGCTCCGTGGTCAGACTGCTGGCTGTTCAGTCTGCTCTCAGGATGCTCGTCTCCATCAGAAAGTGTAGTATTCTGTCATACAGGCTCTGGCTTAACTGTACTAACTGCAAACCACGTATTACCTCATCAATATTCCCCTTTTACTACATTAATGAATGAACTGTTAATGCTTGTGTACTGTTTTGATGTACTATTTAGTGTAATAGTTAAAGTCGTATCCTATACTATACTCTGCTATACTATGTTTAGTAAGTACAATTACTGTTTTAGGTTGTTAGTGTGCATTCAGACGTACGTATTACCCCTTTAGTATACATACTCTACTATATTAATGAATGAACTGTTAATGCTTGTGTACTGTTTTAATGTACTATTTAGTGGTTAAAGCCACATTCTATAATATATACTGTTCTATACTACACTATACTATTCTGTACTACACTGTACTATACTGTTCTGTACTATAGTATTCTACACTATACTGTTCTGTACTACACTGTACTATACTATTCAACACTACTGTACTATACTATAGCATTCTACACAATACTGTTTTATACTATACTGTTCTGTACTATAGTATTCTATACTATGCTGTTCTATACTATACTGTTCTATACTATAGTATTCTATACTAATCTATACTATACTATAGTATTTTACACTATTCTACACTACGCTATTCTATACTATACTGCTCTATGCTATTCTATACTTTACTTTTCTATACTATACTATAGTATTCTGTACTACAGTATACTATACTGTACTGTTCTATGCTATAGTATTCTATACTATTCTATACTATGCTATAATATTTTATATTATTCTATGCTATTCTATACTATAGTATTCTATACTATTCTATACTACGCTATTCTACACTATACTGTTCTACACTCTGATATTTTATACTATACTGTTCTATACTGTTAAAGCCACATCCTATACTATACTATATTACATGTAGTGGGTACTATTACTGTTTAGTTTGTTAGTATGCATTCAGGACTATATATGACAAATTCCATATGCATACTCTACTATATTAATGCATGATAATGTTTGTATACTATTTAGTGTGATAGTTTAGTATGATGGTTAAAGCCATATACTATACTGTTATGTGTATTGTGGGTACGGTTACTGTTTAGTTTGTTAGTATGCATTCAGGACTTCATATTACACATTTTATATACATACTCTATTTAAGAATGACCTGTTAATGCTTGTATGCTATTTGACGCTCTACTTACTAAGATAGTTAAAGCCACATACTATACTCTACTATACTATACTATACAATACTATGTGTACTGGTTATTGGTACTGTTTAGTTTCATAGTATGTACTCTCCTGAACGCATATAATCCCTTTCGTATGCATACTCCACTATATTAATGAATGACTTGGTTTGGTATTTAAAGCCACATACTATACTATGCATGTTATGTGTTAATGTGAATAAAAACACATCATGCTAAACATGTTGGGCATACTAGTAATGTGTGATCTACTATTTTTATAGTATTTTGTATGGTAATGTGCAGTCAAACTCTCATAATTATATAGTGCATACTGTCTGTGCTATACTACTGATAAGTGGTGTATTATTTTGGTGCACTGTTTATGCTTTTGGGTGCAGCACCGGTCTGCTCTAGAGTCTCCCTCACTAGGGATGTCGTACTGTGACAGAAGACATAGGTGGAGCAGCACCAGCAGTTTTTGTGTTCATGTTAGTCACATAATGTAACTTAGACTGTAAAAAAAGAATGCTTTCGCAGCACATCCCTGTTGGACACTGATGTATCTGTATATGTAGTAGAGGTGTTCAGATAATGAGTTTGGTGTGAGTTTTAATTCTAAGGGCAAGATTTGATTCAGTAGTATAGGTGTTTATAAATGGCTTCCCATTTTTAACTGTTACATCTTATCTGAGAGCATCCATCTGTAGATAGGTAGCTAAACAAATAAACAGCAAGCATGTTTTGTGAAATCAGCCTGACCACTGTTACTGGTCTGATTATTGTTCCTTGTCTGATTATTGTTCATTTATATTTAGATGCACAGGAGCTGTCAGCATCTTTAAGTGTGCACTCAACTGTATTTTTCCTGAAGATCTAACCTGATGTAACGTCACTTGACGCGCACGAGGCTTGAAATACCCTTCCCATCCTACTTCAGCAGGATGTCATTTTGCACATGACGAGAGCTGTGATGTGTAGCCTATGGAGGTTAAAATGGGAACAAAATTTCACAATAATATAGAGAAGTGTGTGGTGAGGCTGCAGAAGGGAGACACTACTGATCCACGCCCTGCATACACACTCGCACACCAGGGCAGTCATGAAGGGATCAGGCTGGAAGCTTGTTTTTTTTAGTGATTAAGCAGACTCTGGTTATGAAACCCCTGCAATGCTTAGGCCGACGTTTTCTCTCTCATTCCCTTTTTACACACTCACTCGCTCACTCTCCATCCTGTTCTCTCTCTCCCTCCATCATACTCTCACACACCTTCTCACAATTGCATACACACACACACACACTGCGGCTGCCTTTTATACTCGGCTGGTCCCGTTAGGTTGATTTTCTTTCAGACTGATCCTCCGTTGTCGTAAAATCTCTACGATTATTAGACCTGGCACAGGGGTCCAGGTGTTCTGTCACTGTCTGACAGTGTGTCACTGGGGGAGAAAGCAAAGTCTCTGGCATAGCCAATGTCTAGTTTAAGGGTCAAATGAGGCACGGACAGAAGTGCTCAACTTATGCGTATGATGCGAGTTCCAAAAAGTGTTTTTAGGCTGAAAATGTGCAGTCAGATCTACCTCACAGTATCCTTTGTTGAATGTGTGGGTGAATAACTTTAACTTTAAAGATAACTTGACACACTGACAGATCCTAATGTACACAAAGCTAGCTAGTGAAAACGTTTTATTTATGTTTTTATTTCAACATATTGGGGAGAACATTTTGAGCATATCTGAATATTTGGGGGGGAGACTTGATTAGATTAGTCTTAGGTGATTAACTCCACCAACACCAACATTTCACACATAAATGGATCACATATTAAAAACATATGAAATATGTTTGGTTACAAATGCTGCCTGTCTGCACAAGCTTTTACCACCAGCCTTGTCTTCAGGTGAAACAAATAAATTTATCTCAGACTATCCTTGACGCACAGTACAGTCTGCCTCAGAAATGTTTTGTGGCAATTGTCAAACCAAACAACGCAGTGCTTTCTGTGCACTCCTCGTCCGCAAGGGTGCATTGATTGTACTGCACTTAATGTGGTGCATTATGTGATTGTTATAGTGCATTGGATATTCTGCACTAGGTTTTCAGGCAGCACTACTAAATGAAGCCCCAAGAAGTGCACTATGTAGTGAATAGGGCAGAATTTCGGACTCTCCATATGTCAGTGTTTTATGACTCTCTACCCACAGGCCTGATGTTTAAAAGTAGGGCTGCAGTTATAATATAGAGAGTATATATGTTTTTTTTTCTCTCTATTTTTGTCAGAGACTGGTTGTAGGCTTGCCTTGGCTGTAACAGTTAGTTACTACCAGAATAATTGAGATTAATAGATTTGATGGTATTTTTTTCTTCATTATTATTATTATTATTATTATTATTATTATTACGATCACTCATTGTACAACTGTACATCTTCATTGCTGACAATAGCTACCAACTGATAACAGAAATACACAAGAAATACATTCAATGTTGTTCTCTAAGTGCTATAGCATCAAGCCAGAAGTTAGAACATTTTGTTGCTTTTGTAAAACTCATGACGTAGTACCAGTCAAATGTTTGGACACAACTTCTGGACATTCAGTAGTTTTTTTATTATATAAAAATGTTCTGCATTTTAGATTAATACTAAAGTCATCCAAACTATGAGTAAATACATCTGTAATTATTTATTAAACAAAACAGTGTTAAACAAACCAGAACATGTTTTATAATATAGATTCTTCACAGTAGGCACCTCTTGCTTAGATGGCAGCTTTCTTGGCATTTTCTCAGTCAGCTTTATGAGGTAGTCACCTGGAATGGCTTTCAGTTATCAGCTGTGTCTTGTCAAGAGTTCATGACTTGCATTTCTTGCCTCTTAATGTGTTTGAGACATCAGTTGTGTGTCTACTTTAAATAATCTAAAATCTAAAACATATTTTGGTTTGTTTAACAGTTTTACATTTACTACATGATTCCTTATGTGTTCCTTCATAGTCTGGATGACTTCAGTATTAATTTACAATGCAGGAAAAAAAAGAAAATAAAAGCATTGAATGAAAAAGTGTGTCCAAACCTTTGACTGGTACTGTCTTTCAAAAATGTTTTCTGCTTTCTTTTAATTATATTTCAAATCAAATGAAGAAAATGAATCTATTGAGAGCATTAGATGTTGGAATATTGCTGTGAAGATTTGATTGCATTTAGCCATATATTAAAGCATTAGTGAGGTTAGGTACTGACAATTTGTTCTGGACCAAAAACTCCTCTCCAGTGCATCCCAGAGGTACTGGATGAGGTTCCATCACTCCAGAGAACGCACTTCATCAGAAGGCTCATTTGCATATTGCAGCCATTTGTGATTCAAAAGTAAAAAAAATAAATATTACATTGTGCAGATTTATTTAAAAATAAATAAAAACTGTGGCACCAAGAAACGGGCCTTGGTGTCAGATGTCTGATGCCTCTGAACCAACCTCAGACATTTTGCTCTTGGCAGCTGTGTTGCATTAATCCATGTTGAACAATCAGCTGTTCCCAGTACTTGGATTGCAAGCATATCTTCAGCTTCAGCACGAGCCATTTTTGTGCTCACGCTTTGAAATTCAGCAAGCCTCCCCGCATAATTCAGCTGTGGTTGAACATGATCAGTTTTATGCTGTGAAGACAAGAACTCTTGCCAACTAGTCTGGCACAGCTGCAAACATGCTAATTGTTAAATGAATGTGACTTGTTTCAGGTAACTTTTTAATATGACACATTTGCCAGCCTTTTTTTTTACTTATATATTTTTTATTTATATCACAAAAACATGGACTTTTAATTGTAAAACACTGAACTTCTATATGTACAATTACAAGAATTTAATTACAATTACAAGAATTGGATTTAAGTACTGATTCCTACTAAAATGGGATCTGAACAATATCTAAATCTCAATTATAGACAAGTACAGTCTAAACTAGAAAGAGTTGGTGTCATGAAGATCACTTCAAGAGCCCACTGGGCAGTCCTAAAAAATGTGAGGGGGAAAAAAAATGAGTAACAGCAAAATAACTCTAGATGACTGTACAAATAGCTTCTGTCTGTTATTGGAACAACACTGAAAGAGAATGATGTTCATGCAAGGGTACCATAAAGAAAGTCATTGCACCACAAAGGAAGCCATGGCCCATCTCACGTTTGCCAAGACAACCTGAATGTTGAAAAAGATTCCTAGAAAAAAGTTCAAAAAGGACATTAAGACATCCAAACATAGCATTTGTGCATTTTGGGGTAAAAATAACAGTGCACACCAACATCAAAGCTTCATTCCATCTGTGAAGCATGGTGGAGGTAGCATCATGGTTTGCAGCTACTTTTATGTCTCAGGGTCTGGACACCTTGCAGTCATTGAGCCCATTAACTCAACTGTGTCAAAACTTTTTGGAGGAGGCAGCAGTCCATGGCATCCAAGTGAAGGGATGCAACAAGACAGTGATCCCAAAGAATACTGGCAAATCAACTAAATGGATTTGAAAATAAAGAATGGTTGAAGAAGAAAGTTATAAAAATAGTTTTTGCATGGAAAAATTGTACAAAATTCATCCTAAATGTTGTAGAAATCTTATTTGCAGCTACTAGTAACATTTGGTGGAGGTGATTCCTACTGAAGTGAATTCTATAGGTCATTAAATTCACTTACATTTTCTAGCCTGTGCAGTGGTTATTTATCGTGCTCAATTAAAGACATGAGCAGTACAACATTTTATGTGTTATTACTTTAGCTAAATTATGTTTGTATATAATTGTGATTTAGATATTGACCAGACCACATTTTATTAGTGATCAATGCAGAAATTCTGGCAGTTTGAAAGGGTTCACTTACTTTTTGTTGCAACTCTATAAAAAGTGACCTACAGGTAATGTTATTCCAATTATGGCTGCACACATGATGCTTTATTTATAGCGATTTCATATTTTATTATTTCCAAAAACCCTTTTTATACAGTGGGCTAAGGTATTCAAATTTACAGTATAAATAACATTATTTGGCATTTAAAATGTGAAAATGTAAAATGTAAAAAGTGAGTTGCAGATTTGAATTACGGTACATGAATCAAATGAAGTGCTGAATATCAAAAGTATGAAGTATTTGGTAATTTAATTGGCTGGTCATATACAGTGTCGGTACAATAGCATGCAAATATGTCATAAAATTCAAACAGAAGAGATTTATCACTCATTCATTCATTCATTATCACACCCGCTTATTCCTTATCAGGGTCGCGGTTTGTCCCCTACCCCCTCACTGGGCGCAGGGCATTACATTAATCAACTAAGCCCAGGACAGGGCGCCAATCCATCGCTGGGTGACCGACACAGACACACACACACACACACACACCCCTATGGACAATTTAGATTACCCAATTCACCTGATCCCCATGTTTTTGGACTGTGGGAGGAAACCGGAGTCCCCGGAGGAAACCCACGCAGACACGGGGAGAACATGGAAACTCCGCTCAGATGGGGATTCGAACCCAAGACCCCAGCGCTGAGAGGCGAACGTGCTAACCACTAAGCCACCGTGCCGCCGAGATTTATCACTATTATTTTTATTTCTTATAAAAAATAACATATCCTCACTTAACAATGGAAATGGTCCAATAACTCCTCCCTGAAGTTGACGTGGCACTGACAGTGTTGACCAGCTGGTCGGCTTTTGATAACATGTGTGCTTAGCTGACCATTTGTGATGGGCACATGTTCACAGCCTAGTGTGTTCACTAGTGTGTGTGTTTCACTGCACAGATGGGTTAAATGCAGAGGTCAAATTCTGTAGTGTGCAATCACATTGGCAAAAAGTTTAATCTAGTTTAGTACCTCTCATTTTTGGTCATCTGAGGTCAGATATTGTTTTCTATAACCAAGTTCACGGTCACACATTTACAATGATAGTCACTTAGGGTTGAACATTTTTTGTTGTCATTCTTGGTGACTGATGTGTTAGCAGGTACTCTCCTGCATATCAGCCAGTACAGTGAAAAGTGTAGCATCATTCTGCAATTCTGTTTACAACTACTCATTCTACATAAATAAAAAAATTTAAAAGCCTATAAAAATGTATGATCTGCTGTCAGCAAAGTTTGCAGGTTGGTTGTTTGAGTATGTATCATCATGACATTTGGCTAAATAATCAAATTAATAAATCATATGCAATCATGTCATCTTACACCTGCTGTCATTTTAAAATAACTGCTCTGGTTTACTGTATTAAATGTTTTACAGCTGTACGGTTTGTGAGTGTAATTAAATTTTCATTGATTGAAAAGTATTCTACACTACTGTCATTCCTCCTTTAGCTTATGTGTCACCATTAGCTAACTTCTGCTCATGCAATTACTTAAGATTGAGCACAACAAATACAAGGACTGATATTTTTCATGCATATAGGCATTAGATGCTGATTCAAAATGAGAAAAAACAGATGTTGTGGATAGATCTGTGGGCAGACATGGCCTGGTGGTTAGAGATCTGGTCTTGTGACTGGAAGGTCGCTGGTTCGATCCCCAGGCAGGTGATGACCGAAGTGCACTTGAGCAAGGCACCTAACCCCCAACTGCTCCCCGGGCACCATGGAGATGGCTGCCCACAGCCTCGGGCACATGTTCTCACAGCCTAGTGTGCTCAAAAGTTTAATCATGTCTGTCTGGAGTAAGCAATATAGAGAATTGCCACTTTGCTCTTGCATAATCCAGTAAGTACCACAGGGTATAATGTAGCACTTGTACATCAAATCATTTCTTTTTGTTTAACTGTTTAAGTCTGAGTTTAGGCTAGCCACCTCTTTGTGAGCATGGTATCGCTTCAGTAGCAGTTACAGAGTAAGCTAGACCATTTTTCTAGAAGGAATGACATGCGTAATGATGGGTAAGGACCCTGTAAGAGGTTTTGTATTTGCCTTTCACTTGCTGTTTGTGTTTCTACAATGACAAGTGATCTCCAGCATTTCCATTCACCTGAATTTAATTGGCTAAAATTGGGAATGCCTGAAAGACCTGCTGAATGTAGCTGTGGCACAGCTTTAGCTTGTAAAGCTATCAAGGCTGACAGACTCACAACTGTATGATTTGTATATAGAAATGTATCTTTTTTTCAAATACTGTCCATAAACATTTATATAGGTCAAACCTGCTATTATATATACATGATTCTAGTCAGTCATTATAATAGTGAAATAAATAAATGCTTAGATACTAAAAAACATCAGATGCAGCCCTGTAGAAGAGCTTTTTTGCATTTCAGGCAGTTTCAGGCTCAGGTCATGTGATGTAATCTGAATGCTAAAACAGAGGATTATTGAAGCTTTACTCACTTTTAATCATCACAGCTCTCACAGATTCTGCTTTTGTGGATTCTGTGCACTCATTTTCAGTCCAGTCCAAGAAACAGTGCTGAAGCAAGCAGCTTTAAGGACAACATGTGGCAAATGGACCAAATATGGTTCACAGCGTCCTGATAAAAGTGGCTTTTAGTAGCATCTTAACACAGCTATTCTCTGACCAGAGAAGGGATTTTATTTACATTGCACATAATTTTATTCAACACTCTGATTGGTTATTTTTGCTTTTCACTCGGAATGGTGTTACCACATCAAAGAAATCTACACATTCTGATGAATGAGACTTTATTTTGAGCTTGTTTTAGAGTAAACAGATTTCTGTTCTCTTGACTGCTACCAAGGCTTGGTTTTGACTTGATCTCTGCCTTAAAGGCCTTGAATACAGAACTGATATCGACAAAGGTGAACTGAACATCTTCTACTATTGCATTTAAATGCATGTTCTCTTATCTGTCTTGTCTTCTCTTAGCAGATAACCTGAGTGAAGCCCTGAAGACACTGAAGCTCTCTTCAGCAGACAGTGCCTCAGACAGTGTGGAGAGCTGTTTGGATTGCCTGCTCAAAGCCCTGGCCCATAACAGTAAGCTTGAATGTCTCTTATATTACTGCAGCCTTTCAAGATGTTTTTCAATTTTAAGGTGAGAACAGAATAAAGTGGAGGAACTGATATTGTTGCTTGAAGTTCAGTGTTTCACACTGGTTCTGCAGTAGTCCTACACAACACCGGTCATATTTTTATCTGCTTGACCAAATTCATCAGCTAAATAAAACTTCACATGTTAGTGTCCATTTTAATGTAATTATATTTAATCAATTTAATAACTATGCAGATGTTATTTTACACATATTATATAAAAATTAATAAAAGCAAATGTTGGAACCCAAAACTTTGCCATGACCAAGCAAGCAACCATTTGGTAGAGCACATTTGAGCCTATATTCATCATTGAGCCTATTTGATCACTATATCTTATTGAAGAAAGCATTGAACTTAACACAATGTGATTTTGTAATCTCTACCAATCGGTAGAGGTATGCTAGGCTAAAGCATCATCCACTAATTCACTAAAACACCAATTCATTTTTCTTGTCTGAATGTAAACCAGCAATGCTTTGTAGCCATACCACAAGAAATGAACTTGATAAAATTCTGAAAAACCATTTTACCATAAAGTGCCAGTTCATTATATATTTAAAGTGTAACTGACATTGATTTAAATGTCTTAAAAAAGACATTGATTTTTAAACTTTTTATTATTGCCCCACCTAAACATAAATAAATAAATAAAAATGAAAAAAAAAGTAAAAATAGAAAATAAATTTATACAGTCATGAATTTTTTCCAGAAAATGAAGTATTTCTCCCAGAAAAT
>BRDA01006249.1:37109-96286 GCA_036984385.1 Crenuchus spilurus
ATATATATATATATATATATTTATATTCCAAAACACCCACATTTTGTTTTCTGGGTCGGGTCGATGCATTGTATCCCACAAAAAGGGGAAAAAAGGGCTTTGTGGGTGAGCTAGGCAACCCCAAACAAAACTGTCTTATTTCACAGTATTTTCCTGAATATAGCAATCCCATTTCTGCCCATTCTTTTGTCCTTTCTCCTTTTGAATGAGATGAACTTGTTTTAAAAGATTCTGGCTCACTAATGTATTTCACAAGTTAGGTAGTGAAAAAACTGCAGTGTTTGTTAAATTGATAGGAAGTCAGAAGTAAAAAAAATGAACAATCAAATATGAATTCCAAACAAGGCCAAAATTACCTTCTCTTAACAACTTATCCACTATTCTTAGTCGTTGTGCATTTACATCTAGTTTCTGTAAATTAAGTTAATTTAAAGATGCATTTTGTAAGACTTGAATGCCATCCACATGTAATAATCATATAATTTGAAATGTAATGCCAGCTTTATCACTTTGGAAAGCTTGATACCTACAGTGCTAGTCAAACATTTGGACACACCTTCTTCATTATAAATTAATACTAACGTCATCCAAACTATGAAGAAATACATATGTAATTATTTAACAAATAAAAGTGTTAAACAAAGCAGAATATGTTTATATTTTACATTATTAAAGTAGGCACCTCTTGCTTAGATGCAGCTTTCTTGGCATTTTCTCAGTCAGCTTTATGAGGTAGTCACCTGGAATGGCTTTCAGTTAACAGCTGTGCCTTTTCAAGAGTTCATGACTTGCATTTCTTGCTTCTTAATGTGTTTGAGACATCAGTTGTGTGTCTACTTTGAAGAATCTAAAATATAAACCCATTTTGGTTTGTTTAACACTTTTAAGTTTACTACATGATGCCTTAAGTGTTCCTTCATAGCCTGGATGATGTCAGTATTCATTTACAGTGTAAGGAAAAATAAAAACATTGAATAAGAAGGTGTGTCCAAACTTTTGACTGGTCCTGTATATACAGGCTCTAACCAGGTTTCCATCCAAATGTTATGTCCATGAAGATAATGTAAATGTAGTCATGTTTCCATTCATTACAGTTATGTAAAACAAACTTTAGATGGTGGAATTTTTTTTAGAAAATAGTCACATAGTCTACAAAAGTGTAGATGACTGCTGTTTGAACAGTAGAGCTATATTTTACTCAGGACATGGACTTTGAGCATAGGTCTGTTCATAGTTATTGGTTCTCTTTTTGGCTGTCTTACTGAGGCTGATGCCGGGCAGGGAAAGCAGTGGTCCACATCATGAGGGTTGAAATCTCTGTGATACCCCAATGAAATCCACTTTATACCTGGAATGCAAGCACAGATTTGGGCTGAATGGGTGGAATAGAATCATGTGACTTATGGCTTGATGCATCATGATTCGTAAAACTTTTTCCATCTACGTTTCATTGTTGGCCTGTTGGCTATTTTGTAACTTTCCCACCCTGTCCTAGTGTATTAACTTTGTTTTTTTACACTGTATATAGGGTTTCCCCCCCAAATTTCTGGTTTTTCTATTCCGTTTTGTGCACATTTTCAAAAATAACAGAACTGGGGTGGATGGAGAACCCATTTCAGTGCAAAAAGTAGTGATATGTTACTCTTTACAACTAAGCGAAATTAACAAAATGGTGAAATCTTACAGAATGTAACATAGATTGAAGCCTCCTCACATTTTGTTATGTGACATGTCTGTGGTGCTGGTGTTGTGACTGGGGGTCTGTATCTTTAGACATCACCTTTATTCTCTACTCCTGCCTACACTGGTGGGTGTTCAGTCTCTAAGGCTCAGCTGTGGCTTTTTTTGTCCTTTTCCTTGCTCATAGGCTTGTCCTTGATTCTGTATGATCCTCTGTGATTTCAGATGTATTAGATGCTCACGTGTCTTAGCTTGTCAGGGAAATTAGCAGTGATTCAGAAGATTGTGATCAAGGCTGAATATGAGAAGGAATATAAGCCTTTCTGTTTAAAATGTTATGTTGATCATTTGCTAAATTTACATTCTGAATATGTAGATGAAGGTAAGGCATCCATTTTTTTTCCACAAAGGGCTGGAGTGACTGCTGGTTTTCATTCCAATCAAGGCAGTTCACACCTGATTCTGCTTGTTTAATCAGTTGGTTTCAGTCCTCAAATTATTGATCCTGGCACCAGCCGCTCGCAGATAAGCCTGGATATCCATAGAATATGTTGTTCTTATTTAAACTGGTTTAAGATAAATCAGGGATGGTTATTTACTTGATGTGAGTTTCAAACCTTAACAATTTACCTTCTTATTACCTTTGAAGCTTAAAATGTAGAATTGCATCCAAAGGTACATATTCAAGTCTAACTTTGGTCAATTTGGATTAGAAGTGTTGGGTAATCTCAACGAAAATCCACATTCACACCCATATGCAAAGCAATTTTTTTAGTGTAATTTTGCACTTTTTCATTATATAAAATTTTTTTGATGTACATCAATGTGAGCATGATTAAATATTTAATTTATAATTAGAGCTGGGCGATATGCCCAAAAATTTTATCACTATACATTTTTCTATATTGATGAATCTCAATAATTTTCACGATATTAAATTTTCTAACATTTTCATAGTTTTAAACAACATCTTGCTAAAAAGATCAGACTAAACACAAGAAATGTTACTGTTTAATGCATTAAAATGTTTATTGCCAGAACATAATATTGTAACGTCCGACTGAACACGTTGAAAGGATGTACAAGAAAGACGTTTACAGTCGTTGCTTTATTGTTGAAACTTACAATAATTGCTGTAGGCCGCAGCCACTCCAAAATAACAATAAAGCTAGAGAGCCAAGCTAACAGGCTAATGCTAGCACTTCAGCTGACACACACACAGCGAGCCCCCCTCCTTCTCCTCCTCACACACACGAGCACACAGCGACCTCGCGCTCTCTCGCCCGGCCAATCACACGCTTGTCTAAACACAACAGTGCATTTTGGGGGCTGGTGAGGAGGAGCTAACAAGCAGCAGTATTACACGTTAGAACTCTGTCAAGCTGCTTAGACGTGAAATGGAAATGAACATTAATGCTTATATAATTCTATTGTCCTGGCTTATCATCGTCATCGAAGGAAAAATTGTCATGAAAAAAATCGATATTGTTTGATCGCCCAGCACTATTTATCATACTATATAATTGAATCAGTAATAAAAGACAATCCAAGATGTTATATTGTGCTAGAGCATCCCTGTACCTGGTGTACTATATAAAGAGAATGCATACATGCATGTATTTACCTTTTTGCTTCTAAACTGAATAATTAATGAACAGGCCAAGCTCCATTTCCCCTTCACTCTAGCAGACATACTGATGGAGTATGAAATGTTAATTACTCTTCAGTATATTACAGTGATGTCTAGCAGCTTGTCTAGGCTAGCTGAATAGAGGTCAGACTGTTTCTTTTACTCTCGCTGGTACAAAATGTAACGGAATATGATTTTAATTGCATAAACCACTTATGTAATATGCCTTCTTCTCATTTGTCTCTCTGACTGTCTGTCTGTCTGTCTCTGTGCACTGTAAATCTGTACTCACAAGTTTTCTCAATCACATCTGTTTGCTACTAAAGCAAAATCCTTATTTAGGCTATGCAAATGCTTTAATAAGTGTTTGGATCCTGTAGACAAACAATATTCTTAGTCATACTGTGGTAGAGGAATAAAATGAGCTGCAATACTAAGCAAACACTTCTTTGTGCTGCTGGGTAAAGCAATCTTAGTCTTTAGAATACGAGTTATTCTGCAGGATATTGTCGTTTGCTATACTGTTTAAATGATATAATTTCATAATTAATTATACAATCCATTTTCTAATGGATTACATTTGCATAACATTCCCATTCCTTATCAGCAGGTTTGAGTATGGCTTTGTTCTCGTGTCAGTGAATGTGAAGTACATGGCAAAAAGAAAAAAGAGGACTTTTTGTTCTGCATGTACAATAACTTCATTCATTTATGCTACTAGATTCTGTACTTTTGATTGAATTTCTCTGATAGTTCAAGTATATCATATTAAATTATACCCTAGTTTTTATCACCAAGATTAACAGTAACTTCTAAAGTTGAGCTACTACTCAGAAACATCCCATCTTTTCTGCATTTCATATTTTATTGCCATTAATTCTGGAGTTCTGCTTTCTTTCAAAGCTTGTCTCCATTATTATGGTATGTGGTAGGTGTAGTTAAGGATATGACAATAAGTTCCTTAACAGCAAATTAAATATTTCACAGCCTCAGCACCAGAGCCAGGACTCTGGGACATCACTCTTTTTTGTGTGTAAATTCTTACACATAGACTTTCCTAACAAATCCTTCTCTCAATGCTGTTTAAGGAGCTTCCAGAGACAGTAGAAGTGATGCAGTCATGTCGCTAGCCTTGTGCTGAGGCGAAGTGGGACAGTATTATGCGGTGGTTGAAGCGTTTGCAATTATACTGTGTAAATGAGTTTGTGCAGACGCCAGTGGGTGGATGTTTGTAAACTGTCACTGTGGCTAATGTAGCTCTCATTAATATTGATGGAGGCTACAGTGCTGCAGAAGGTTGCCAGCAGGGTTGACGCTGAAAGAAAGCAGAATAGAGGGAAGGGTCTGGTTTTTTTTATTCTTTTTCATTTGGAAATATCTGGACTGCTCCCAGCTGAATGAGTAGTAAGGTTGGTTATAAATATAGATGCCTAAATACTAAAGCATGTAGTTTTGTAATCATCACAGTGTTTGCAATTATTGAGATCACAGAAGTCTTCACCACCCTCAAATACTCCACATGAGTTCAAAACATTCAGAGCTTTCAAACAAAAATAATGAATAATGTGACTAAAGCTCCCCTAACCAGGAAAGAACAAATAATTTTCAGCTTGGAGGGACAAGATGGTGTTCACAACTCCAAGTTCAGTGTCTGACATCAACATAGATGTCAGCACATCATGTCAACACAGTTGCTCACTATGAACAATTACGACTATGTAGTTCTTATGTGCAGAAGTAAAAACGAATGGCATTTTCATTTTGCCAAGTCAGCTCAAACTCTGTCACAATACAATGCAGGCACTATATATGATGCATCCCTCCTAATTGCCTAATTAGCAAAATGTAGCCTCATAGTAATGCATGCTAAACCATCTTTATAACAGTGTTCACCAAACATAACCAATCAAATGAATGCAGGCAGCTGCTTTTACATTAGTTGATTTAAAAATGGTGCCATTGTATAAACAACTGTCTTGCATGCAACTTCCTCTGAGTGATAACTTCGCATTGACTTTTGTTGTATCAACATGTTTTCTGTTCTTTAGAGGGAAATATTAATCCTAGCAAAAAACTCTGCTATGTTAAAATAAAAATAAAAAGAGTAAAGCAATTGTCCATGGTAACTGACTGTTCATGACAGATTCAACGGTTAGACAATGGACTCAAAAATGCAGAACATATGAACAAAAGCCTTCCAGGTCCTGTTTGGTTTAGTTAATGTATTCAGTAGATGAACATTATTAAAGCCAATATTGCTTTTGTTTCCATAGTATATGCAGTATTTTATGGCCTGTTTGTCTCACCCACAGTTTCCAGACCTCAGCTTCATCTCTCACTCCCGTTTCCATTAGTGCTCCCAAATGCTTTTATGTCTCTGTCTCATTCCTCTCTTTTTATCGCTCCCTCTTGACTTGCCTCCTTTTTCCGCTTCTTTTCCATTTTTGTCTTCTCTTCTTCAGTATCTGAGTCCTTGAGTACAGTTTCCTCAATCCTGGCTTTGCTCTAGAAGGTTCTTTCAAGCTATAGCAACCGTTTGCTGCTGATAATGTGATGAAATCAAATGTGACAGGGCTGCCATATTGCAGCAGTCAGGAATGCAATAATGTCCACACACAATAACAAAAATAGATTTTTTGGCTTTCTTTGTTGTATAGCATCCATATACAGGTTGTACCATGCTGATGAGAAAGGGCTGTTTCAGTGTAGGGCAACACATCCTGTCCGTGTGATTTCTTCAAGTTTTATTCGGTCTGCTAAGTGGAGGGTGTATTCTCACACTGGCGTGTGTGTGTTGAAGCCCGCCGAAGGAGAAGGTGTTGATTAATTGAGATGGTTTTCATTGGCATTCGTGATCTAGGCTCTTTGCTTTTCAAGATTAACCTTTTTGACCTTTTAAATGCAAGTTTTTATTTTATATGTTTATCAGATCTGTTCCTCAGTTAACAGCTCCGTTTTAATGCACTGAAACACTGTCGTGGTCCTGGTGATATCACATGTCATCTCTTTGCATCTCCAGACACATTGCAGGCCCAGCTGATTAGTATGGGGGTGATCCCCACCCTGGTGAAGCTTCTTGGAGTCCATTCTCAGAACACAGCACTCACAGAAATGTGCCTCATTGCCTTTGGAAACCTTGCAGAACTGGGTGAGTGACTGACTAATTTTTTTCAATTTGCATTGACTCCACAAACCCTACCATGTGTCCAAACGTTTGAAGGTGCCTCAGAATGGTAAACGTAATTCATATTTGAATAAGGAGAATTCTGTACATACCATGGACATAAAACACTCCTCATACACAAATCCCACATAAATAATACAGAGAAGTAAAATAGGCCCGTTCCTAAAACAGTTGTGTAACAGTGTTCACTCACACCGCCAAAATTTACATAGACTAAGCATACATCTACCATTACAGTTTCACATTCATGAAAGGAGGAACAAACACACACCATCAGTTAAGTTCATAACAGCTTTTTTTTCCACTCACGTCCTCTCTCACATACTTCTCTTCCATGCCATGCACCTCTTCTTTTTCCTTTCTCTCTATTTTCCATCAGAAACATGTTTCCCATGTTTCATGAGAAGTTGTTTCATTTTCCACCCATTTAATGGTAGTATTGAGATTAAAAATAGAAAAAAAGAAAAAAGAACCCCCCCCCCAGATGTAAATAACACTCCCTATGGGGACTGAATAAAAAAAGAGAAAAAAAATTAGTATGAAGGATTTTTATTTTGATGTAGCATGTGTGCTCTAAGCCGAGCAGAGCTGCTGCCATTACAGATTTTATTTCCCATACCAGGTTTGGCAAACGATTTATCCATACTAACTAATGAATTATCTTCCACATATCTCAAGAGTTAACATTCATTATTTTTCTTTCTAACTATAATTACTCACTGAAACATTATTCTTCTTTCTTTAATGAGAAATTCTCGTGTTTGATTCTTTTTTCTGTAGAATCGAGTAAGGAACAGTTTGCATCAACAAATATTGCTGAGGAGCTGGTGAGGCTATTCCGGAAACAGGTGGAACATGAAAAGAAGGAGATGATCTTTGAAGTGCTGGCTCCACTGGCTGAGAATGGTAAGAATTCAGAGTTGGATGTGTAAAATTCTTGATTAAGTCATTGTTTCAGTACTGCATGGCATTCATGATGAATCTTGGAAATTGATATGTATTAAACCTCAATGGCTGAGTGTAACTAAATATAGAGTAGACTCCGTGGCCAGTCCCACTGACACACTGCCTTTCAACTGAACTTGGTCTGTGTTGTCTTCTCCAGCAGTCTCAATTACAGTTCACCCCAGCTCTAAGCTTAACATGTCACTCACACAGAGAGACGTACAAGGCACTGTGGCCACCTGTTGTGTCTGGATATGAGACATTTGATACTACAAATGTGGATCTAGCATGTTCATTGCATACAAGCATTAAAATATGGTGCTTTTAACTAGATATTGTCAATGTTCAGTTAAGGAGAATTATATTGTATTTTGCCAGATTGCTGAGAAGTATTGCGCTGTGTATTTATTAATTTTTTTACACATTATTTTGAATACCTTTGTTAATTTGCTAGACAGAACAAGTATAGATACTTGAATTATAGATCTTTTACACTTTGTAGCTTCTCCAGACATACCAGTTTTGGAGAGTGGTCTACAATTAGGCAGATGCTGGGATGTTTTAAGCTCAGTCTGTGTGGATAATAAGTGCTGTCACTTGCCCCCTGTGCCATTGTGCCCACAGTAGGAATATGGGGTTTAGGAGCAGCTGTGGCTGCACTGCTGCTGTGACATCAGGTCTGCTATCAGCTGCTCCCTCTGCCTCTTGTCTGACTGACTGTCTCCATATCTTAAAGGATATATTGTGAATAAAAAGTAATTAGCGTGTGTGTGCATGTTTCTGGGCTTGCTTTTGTACCTCTTCAGTATAAAAATGGCTGACTAGAAAGGTTAACACATTTTTTTGGTTATTGAAGATCATGTAGCTTGAAGTTAAATTACATGTAAGTAGTTACACAGATGTTGTGCAAAAGCTAATATCTCACAAAGACATTTTTATTGCCTGTTAATTATACAATAAATAATCATATATAAATAATAAATATTATAATATAAATAATATAATAATCATATGCCACATACATAGTGCCACATCCAAATATTCTATCATAAAAAGTTCATAATTCATTATAATTTAAATCAAAAAGGTAAATTGTGATATATTTAATATTCATTACACAGACAGTGGGGTTTCAAGCTAGAGGTCTGCATTACCGCGGGACTTCTGCGGGACCCGTCACAATACTTTGCTGCACGGGACCAAAATTAATTGTTTTTTGCAGGAGCGGGCAGTCAGTCAGTCACTCCAGATGGTGCGGAAGTTGGACCAGATATACATGTTGAAAAATCCTGCAAATTAATACATAGTCTAGAAAAAGAAGATAATCATGCAGAGATGACCTGCATAATGAACATAAACACAGCAAATCTGTCAGTGAGAAAGGCATAAATTAAAAATACTGGCGGAGTGTCACGTGATCATGAAGTGATGCGTCCTTGTGATTCAGAAACAATGGAGCCTGCAGGCGGTCACACACACACACACACACACACACACACACACACACACACACACACTCTCTCTCTCTCTCTCTCTCTCTCTCTCTCTCTCTCTCTCTCTGTGTGCTGCTGTAATAAGTATTAAACATAAATAATATTTAGCTGTTATAATAAACATGTAAGTAAGTTTTAAGTACTGTATAGTTAATCAGATTCATGTGAGGATCAGGGAACTATAACCCCGGGTCTTTTCTAAATAGATCCGGATCTTGCATCCAACCCAGAACCGATCTGTCAACATCCGCTCCTCTCCTTCTGCCCCTCTGAAAAAGACTGTTCACGCACAGCCCACTCATGCTGGACGACAAACTAAACTCAACTCGCGTGCGTGAACGCCCCATGTGAAGACTGCGGGCGGACATGTTTATGTGGCGGGACCAAATATGATGATTTTTGGGCAGGAGCGGGACGAAAACATGCGGGAGCGGGTCTAACAAATCAGTCCCATTCAGACCTCTATTTCAAGCCTTTTTTGTTTTAATGTTGATCATTTTGGAAATCCAGAATCTCAAATTATTAAAATATTTAATTAGGAGTTTGAGTAAATTACTATTCAAACAATGTGAACATTAAAACAAACAAACAAAAAGAAAAAAGACTTCAGATGTTTTACTCCATATGTAATGAATACAACACATATATCAGTTTCTCTTTTTGAATTCAATTATGAAGAGAACTGTTTCATTATATTCAGATTTAATACAGTACAATACATATGAGGCAAATTGTTACATATTCAGTGGTATGAAAAAGTTTAAGCACCCCTGATAATTTTCACGATTTTCCTTTATAAATCATTGGTTGTTCGGATCAGCAATTTCAGTTAAATATATCATACATCAGATGAACACAGTGATATTTGAGAAGTGAAATGAAGTTTATAGAATTTACAGAAAGTGTGTAAGTATAATTTAATATTTAATGAGACATAATTCTTATATACAGTGAGGAAAATAAGTATTTGAACACCCTGCAAATTTGCAAGTTCTCCCACTTAGAAATCATGGAGGGGTCTGAAATGTTGATCTTAGGTGCATGTCCACTGTGAGAGAGATAATCTAAAAGGAAAAATCCGGAAATCACAATGTATGATTTTTTAATAATTTACTTGTGTGTTACTGCTGCAAATAAGTATTTGAACACCTGTGAAAATCAATGTTAATATTAGCCTTTGTTTGCAATTACAGAGGTCAAACGTTTCCTGTAGTTTTTCACCAGGTTTGCACACACTGCAGCAGGGATTGTGGTCCATTCCTCCACACACATCTTCTCCAGATCAGCCAGGTTTCTGGGCTGTCACTGAGAAACACGGAGTTTGAGCTCCCTCCAAAGATTTTCTATAGGGTTTAGGTCTGGAGACTGGCTAGGCCACTCCAGAACCTTGATATGCTTCTTATGGAGCCACTCCTTGGTTATCCTGGCTGTGCACTTTGGGTCATTGTCATGTTGGAAGACCCAGCCACGACCCATCTTCAATGCTCTAACTTGGGGAAGGAGGTTGTTCCCCAAAATCTCGCAATACATGGCCCCGGTCATCCTCTCCTTAATACAGTGCAGTCATCCTGTCCCATGTGCAGAAAAACACCCCCAAAACATGATGCTTCCACCCCCATTCTTCACAGTAAGGATGGAGTTTTTGGGCTGATTTAAGCAGGGGAACCTTTCTTGCTATGCATGACTTTAAACCATGACATCTTAGTGTATTAGCCACAGTAACCTTAGAAACAGTGGTACCAGCTTTTCAGGTCATTGACCAGCTCCTCCCGTGTAGTTCTGGGCTGATTCCTCACCTTTCTTAGGATCATTGATACACCACGAGGTGAGATCTTGCTTGGAGCCCCAGTCCAAGGGAGATTAACAGTCATGTTTAGCTTTTTCCATTTTCTAATAATTGCTCCAACAGTTGATCTTTTTTCACCAATATTCTTGGCAATTGCCCCATAGCCCTTTCCAGCCTTGTGGAGGTTTACAATCTTGTCTCTGGTGTCTTTGGACAGCTCTTTGGTCTTAGCCATGTTAGAAGTTGGGAGTCTTACTGATTGTGTGGGGTGGGCAGGTGTCTTTATGCAGCTATCGACCTCAAATAGGTGCTTCTAATTTAGAATAATAAGTGGAGTGGATATGGACTTTTTAGAGGCGCACTAACAGGCCTTTGAGGGCCAGAATGTTTGCTGATTGGCAGGTGTTCAAATACTTATTTGCAGCAGTAATACACAAATAAATGATTAAAAAATCATACATTGTGATTTCCGGATTTTTTTTCTTTTAGATTGTCTCTCACAGTGGACATGCATCTAAGATGAACATTTCAGACCCCTCCATGATTTCTAAGTGGGAGAACTTGCAAATTCGCAGGGTGTTCAAATACTTATTTTCCTCACTGTATACTAAAAATAAATGGGGGACATGTTATAGTTACTTACATGTATAAAATACATACCCATGTGACTGAGTATGTGCTTACATATGTGTGTTTATAAAAAAAATGGTTGGTTGAAGAGGCTTGAGAACAAGTAAAGGGGAATTTTGTGTGTGTGAGAGAGAGATGCACACAGATTCGCAGGATCGTGTGTGAAATATAAAAGAGTGAATATGCCGCAGGGGGAGAGCTTGTGTAAGATGTGCATTTTAAAGAAGAGGACGCAGAGAGAGAGAGCGAGAGTTATGAGAATTTACTCCTATTCTAATGAAGAGAGAGCTGGAGAAAGTGCAGACGAGATGAATTACAGCATACAAGAGGCATGAAGAAAGAAGAGAAGTGCAAGTGATGGAGAGTGATAACAAAAAGAAGGGGAAAGAAGAGTGAGTGATTGAGTGAGACAGTGCAAGAGAGAGTGAGAGGGATGATGAGAGAGAGACAGTGAGTGAGAGATGGTGAGAGTGAGAGGGGTGATGAGAGTGAGACAGTGAGGGAGAGAGAGACAGTGAGTGAGATGGTGAGAGTGAGAGGGGTGATGAGAGTGAGACAGTGTGAGAGAGAGAGAGAGAGAGAGAGACAGTGAGTGAGAGATGGTGAGAATGAGAGAGATGGTGAGAGTGAGACAGTGAGAGACGGTGAGTGTGAGAGAGAGTGAGGGAGAGAGACAGTGAGAGTGAGAGGGATGATATGAGAGAGAGAGAGAGGACAGAGACGGTGAGAGTGAGACGGTGAGAGAGACGGTTAGAGTGAGCGGAGAAAAAGGAGAGAGACAGTGATTGTGAGCGAGTGTCTGTGCTGAGATAGTGACTGGCTGGCTGCTTGTTATCATTCAGTGCACAGAGCAGCTCTCCTGGACTGCCAGTCTCCAAGACAACGTCCTACTTAAAGCCACTACACAACCCTACAGGCAGAGAGAGAGAGAGAGAAAATACCTAAACGATGCCGGGGTTTCATAAGCCACAGAGATAGTCAGCCATACGTCTATAGCTGGCCTGGCTTCCTCTAGTATACTTAGATACATGTATGTTCTTAGCCAGTGGTGGAAACTGGCAGAAGGAAGCTGTTTGTGATTTGGTCATGTGATGATAACGGAGCCACATGTAGCCCTAAGAAGCTGTCTGAAGCTGACATTAGAACCAAATTCCAGTTTATTTTAGAAAATCTTTTGTTTAACTGTTTTTAGCTGCCTTATTGCTGCCTTATTGCTTCAAAGTATTGTATGTATTACATAAAATGTATAACATGTACAGTGGGTTGTTTCAAATAATAAAAAGCTCATTTTAAAGGTAGTTTTAAAGGAGTCTTTTTTGACCTGTAACCAGTATGCAAGCTTTTATTGTTGGTACGTGTATAGTAAACAAAAAATGCATAGCATGCCTTGTTAATATAAATATGATTTGCTTTTGTTTTTGGTTTGGATAAATGTATTAAAAATGTAATAATCATTTGAAAGACTACTTTTTGTATTCACTCAAGTTATCTGTCTGATATTGAAATTTGTTTGAAATTCTGAAATATTTAAGTGTGACGTGAAAAAAATTGTAAGGGAGCAAATACTTTTTCACAGCACTGTGTATATGTATCACCTTTGCTTTGTTCTTTGCTGACGATCTTTCTGTTTGTGTTTGTTGGAACATTTTGTTGTGGCACATTAATTGTGCCTGATTCTGTTTCGCAATAAATGTTACGTAATGCATAATCCCTAGATTGTGCAGCTTTGCACTGTTGTTGTTCATATTATATTGGCTATATGCTGTTAACACATAATGTTTAAAATTACACAATCAGGCGACTGCTTGAAGGCTGTTGAGATGCTTTGGGGTGTTGATTTGAAATGTGCTGAAGGAATCTGTTTAATGAGATTTGTTAAAGTTTTCACTGAATCTCTCTCTCTCTCTCTGTCTGTCTTTCTCTCTGTCTTTAGATGTGATAAAGCTGCAGCTGGTGGAGGCGGGGCTGGTGGAGTGTCTGTTGGATGTGGTTGGTCAGACAGTGGACAGTGACAGAGAGGAGGATGTTGCTCAGCTTAAAACAGCCTCAGACCTCATGGTGCTGCTGCTGCTAGGAGGTATGACATCAGGCTTCAGACATTAGTTTTATTATTCAAGATTTTTAATATTAAGGCCTCTGGAACCACACATGCATTTGACCCAACACTTATCAAACTTGTGGTGAGACACCCACAAGTAACCATGTAGGTGACATCAAGTTCTGTGTCACAACCAATCAGAATCTTCGTCTCCGCTTAGGGGGTGGCATTTCGCAGAACCAGTAATATTAAATGTTTATGCTGTGATGCTAATGTGCTTTTCCTGAACCGCAGTTGCAGCAGGTCTTTTTGCTACCCTGCTCAGCTTGAATTTGATGTTCTTCAAAAATGTGAGCTAGTAACGTTAACTTTCAAAGCAGAACCCAGTGAAGCGAATATTGTTCTATAATTTAGCAACACGAATAGTATCAAATGCGATTTTAAAGCCTTTGTCTTGATGTCATTAACATTAGCTACTGTAGCTAGCTTGATGTCTTTAAAAAACGTACTAAAAACTGTTTTATCAGCTCCACTGACCATATAGGTGCACTTTGTAGTTCTACAATTATGCTGTAATCCATCTGCTTCTCTGTGTACTTTATCCTTCTTTCACAGTGTTCTTTAATGATCAGGATCACCATAGAGCAGGTTGTATTTGTGTTGGATCATTCTCAGCACACCAGCGTCAATGAAGTGGTGGTGGTGTGTTATTGTGTGTTATACTGGTACAAATGGATCCGACACAGCAGAGCTGGAGATTTTAAACACTGTTATCACACTGTCCACTCTATTAGACGCACCTATCATCAGTAATGACACAATGTTGCCCACAGGATGCTGTTGGCTGGATATTTTTTATGTTAAATCACAGCTTTAATTGGAGGAAATTAATATTAATTTTATGCATGCTTTTTGCTATACTATACATTTGATTATACCACACTGTTACCAACTGTTCTCAAATTTAAAGGCCTATATCCTCCATGTTTTTATTTGATGTTCACGTATGATGTTTATAGGCACCTCAGTTATAATTCATTTATATATGTATTTTTAAGAAAATGTCTTTATTTTCCTTAGGATTAAACCAATGTACCTAACAAAACAAAATATACTCCTGAAACCTTAAAGGGTCTACTTTTCAAATGTATATAGCTTATTAATATATTTTTAGATTCTTGTGAAAGGAGCTTAAATAAGCAGAGACACGTCTGAAAGAAAGACTCAGACAGCTTTGCACATTTTCCCCACAAAAGACGCACGCGGTCATTTATATGATAATGACGTGGTAATTCCATACATTCCATTGGTGGAATAGCGGCCGTGGTATGTGTGGAATCTGGATCTCGCCTGAGATGACCCTGAACAAAAGACTCAACTCGCACTCATCTCATAAATATTGAATCTAGGAGCCACTGAATCAACTCACATTCACGGAATCAACTCACATTTTTAAGCTTTAGAAATAAAACCACATACAATTTCTAAAAACTGCAATGACCAGTGTGTAGCCAACATCTCTGTTTATTCAGTTCAGAGCAAAAGTCTTTGCTATAAATGTTTAAAGTGTTTTTCACAATATATCAACACGTGTAAAAAAAAGTTTTTTGGAAAGTTTTTGGAAAGCAGATTTAATCAAAATATAGAGTTATGACACTCTTACTGTTTTGACACTGTTGTTGCTGAGTTTGTGTTGAACAAAAGCCTGTGTGTCAGTTTGGGGAAAAAAATAATTTTAGATGGGTGTAATTTGAGAAAAAGTTAAGGTATGTCAGACTACATCAGAATGTCTGAAAAACCCTCAGACTCCAGTGATTTAAAATGCATTCAGGAAATAACAATTTTTTAAAATGATGACGCACATTATTTATGTAATTCCAAGATTGATCCTAACAGTATTCTGTACTATACAGTCATAAACATCATACTGAGACATCTTTGATAACTTTAGATGCTGACAGAGAGAATCCCTTTCATTCACAAAAATGTACTGTATTTCATTTTCTTAGCAAGCTCCTGAGTGGACAGGAGACAGAACAGGATGTATTTTTCATCTCTGTCTGAATAATTAATGCAAGTAGAATGGGTCCTGGGGTGCTAAATCAATCTGACTTCCACTATATGCCATTTTATTGAGGGAAGGAGTGTTTTCTTCTGAGGTTTCCCCGTGGTGAATAGGGGGGCTTCTGGGAAATTTATCTGAAGTCTGTATTAACCAAAGAAATATGTTTCAATCTTGATGAAATATTACTTGGTTTATATGAAAGGTTATCTTCTATGATTTTAAAAGTACTTTAGGTTGAAGTTTGAGGTTTAATTTCTATGGAAACAATTGAAGGCTATGTTTTCAAAATCATAATAAAGACAGTATCAGTCAAATGTTTGGACACACCTTCTGGACATTCAATGGTGTTTCATTATTTAAAAACACGTTTATATGTTTTTATTATTTAAAAACACCAAGTGTGGAGTCAGTTTTTTCAAGCAGTGGTAGGCAAATGACAAATGCTATAAATTGTTGGTTGAAAAAAAAATCTTAAACTAAGGTTGTACAAAAGATTTTGTACAAGGAAATGATATTACGTATGCTCAGGACCTTGCAGTTCTGAGCTTAAAAAGCAGAATTTGGACTCCAGACGTGAGATAATTGGAAAACTATGTATAATCATGACTTATTGTACTGGTCAGATTTTTACACAATGGTGAGGTGTTGAATGTGTAATTTACATTCACACTATTGCGTCATGCTCTATTTTGTTATAAAATCTTGTCTGTAATAAAAGTAGATTCCTGAAAAGTTTGGTGAACCGTGTTTGAGTCACTGATTACTGCATAACTTTGTGTGCTGTAATGGTGAAGTCATGGTAATTCATCCTCTGTTTTCCAGATGAGTCAATGCAGAAGCTGTTTGAGGGTGGTAAAGGCAGTGTGTTCCAGAGGGTTCTTTCATGGGTTCCATCCAACAGCCACCAACTGCAGCTAGCTGGTGCACTGGCTATTGCTAACTTTGCCCGCAATGGTAGGAGCTTTGTAGATTAGACTCTTTCCATCAGTCAGATTTCTTCTATGTTGTTCAGTATCAAAGATCAATGATCTCTGCTGGCTTTACTGTGATTAAGTATTGCAGATACCAGATGCAAACATGCATACCACGTAATGCATGCTGTACTGCTCTATGACCAAATTAAGACTTGAACACTGCAGTGAAGTTTTGAGATCCCTTTAATGTTTATAGATACATTCCTCAATGAGACGTATCCCCATATGACTGGATATACTGATATTAACATACGCTCTGTGGTAGATTCATTTAAGTGGACGTTGTCTTTATAATGTTACTGTCTTGTCTAATAAATAGCTTTATATTGAAAGTTCAGTGCTTTTTCAGAGGCTGACACTGCCCTAATGTTGTATTCTATGCATGCTAATGTGACTATAAAAGAAGAGATGGGCATCCATTACCGGTGAAAAGAATACAATACAACAATTCAATACAAGGGAGGCTGCACACTGATTAAGTGTTCCATTTAAAGACATATTGTCCTTTGTTTTAATACTACTGGTACTACCCAAAAGACAGTTAATGTAGTAGAAGTTCTCTAAAACACAGCAAAATACAATGTTTAAATATATTATTTTAGAAAAATAATCACGCTACACAATCACATTATCCTGTCATCAGATTCAATTTTAGGCTTTTGTGATTTTACCATTATAATGTTTGAAGCCGTGCACTCACTGCTCACTCAAACTCCATTTACAACACAGACATTAGATCATAAGCCTCTAAATGCTGTTTGATAGATAGATAGATAGATAGATAGATAGATAGATAGATAGATACTTTATTAATCCCTTGCGGGAAATTCAGGTCCCAGCACTGCTGGCAGGGCAGCCGCTTGCGCAGCGCCAACCTTAAATTGACTCATTGTTGACTTATTGGCTCATTGTTATAAGATCTCCATGAATTATGTCATGTTTCATGCAAATGATGCTTTGGTAGATGCGCTTGATTTCATGCACTGAAGGTGATTCATCAACGGCACACACACGAAACTTGAATCAAGTGCAGACTAGTTCGTGTGTAATTCAGTGGTCAAATCTGCTTATTTTTAACTTTGCTAAATAAGGATCAATGAGATGAATATTAGACCATAACACAACATTAGTGTTTTTTATATAAAAGCAGTCATTCTTTTTGTGTCTTATTCATGCAAAACATGTTGTCTTTTTATGTCAGATGGAAACTGCATCCACATGGTAGACACAGGTATTGTACAGAGGCTGCTGGAGCTGCTGGACAGACATGTTGATGAAGGAAATGTTACAGTTCAGCACGCAGCCCTCAGTGCTCTGAGGAACCTGGCCATTCCAGGTCAGTGCTCTTCCTCACAGACGGTTCTTTAGCTTTCTGCATCTGAATGTTATACAGTTGACTTTGCTTTATCAAAACGGCTATGCATTTCTCTTCCTCTCCTGTTCATCAGTGGTGAATAAGGCTAAGATGCTATCAGCTGGTGTAGCTGATGTGGTACTTAAGTTCCTCCAGTCAGAGATGCCTCCAGTTCAATTCAAACTGCTGGGAACGTTACGGATGCTCATCGACACACAAGGTAGTATATTCTGGAAATGCTAAAGTATGATAATCCAGTTGACCTGTGCTTTTGGTTATTTCCTTTTGACTACTCGGGCATTTCATTTGAGCTCCAGCTGAAAATAGTAGAGTTGTGAAAAACACTGATGCATCATAATGCATTCATTTGAAGGTGATAGTTCTGCTACACTGAGTTGAGAATGTTATAATGGATTATAAGAAAATTTTCTCCCCAAATTACAAATTTTAGGCTATTTTCAGATGTGAGATTGCTACGTTTTTATAATAATGATTGTGTTAAAGGGGACATATTATGGAAAAATCACTTTTCAGTATTTTTGCACCTATAGTTGGTACCTGGAGCAACCTAAACTAAAGAAAATGCAGCAGCAGTATATAAAAGTATAAAAAAAGAAGTATATTAAACGTCAGACACATGTCCTACTACAAACAAATCAGCGTCGAGGGTAGAAATGTCATACATACGTTTTTAGTGCGCTCACAAAAATACAGTGTGAAAACAAACCTAATTGGACCGAATATGCACAAAGTAACAAACACACAAACCTTGGTTTGGACTTGCAGGTGTGAAAACACCCAGTAGCACCTAACTGTACCTTCTGCACCATTTAAGGTGGAATGGACAAATTTGAATAAGACACAGATGAATAAGAAGCTAAATTCTGCTTCGTTAGTTGATTATTCATTTGAAAGTGGAGTTTGTCTGATATTTTTTATCTGTGATCAGTGTGGATTAGTGTTTGGTATTTGCATGACATGAGTTGGTATTCCACTATTATAACACTGTTAATGCCTGAGAGTGAGAGAGCAGTGGGCAGTCAAGAGCGGTACAGAGAGCAACATTAGAACAAAGCAGTAAATCTGAGAAATAAAACTTAATTTTAATGTTGTGATTTTTTGGTGAGTTCTCCTTTGTGTCTCTCTGTTGTCTGAGTTTCAGCTCTGCCATCTGAGCTGAAAGTGGGGGGAAGGGCTGAGCATGGCATCATGTACATAAAACCTTCCTCCTTAAATCATGTTGTTCATCACAGGTCTTTAAAAAAACACACCAAACAGGCTTATCTGACTACTAACCTCTGAGGTGTTCTGACCGAAAAAACATGACACACTTCATTTAGACCCGTGGCAACTTGTTAACTAAAAATTAAAAGCCTCTAAAAGTGAACAAGTTGAAAGCCTCTAAAAGTGAATAATCTTCTAAAAGTGAACAAGTTGAAAGCCTCTAAAAGAGAACAAGCCTCTAAAAGAGAACAAGCCTCTAAAAGAGAACAAGTATCTGAAAGCCTCTAAAAGAGAACAAGCCTCTAAAAGAGAACAAGTATCTAAAAGCCTCTAAAAGTGAACAAGCCTCTAAAAGAGAACAAGTATCTAAAAGCCTCTAAAAGTGAACAAGTTGAAAGCCTCTAAAAGAGAACAAGCCTCTAAAAGAGAACAAGCCTCTAAAAGAGAACAAGCCTCTAAAACAGAACAAGCCTCTAAAAGAGAACAAGCCTCTAAAAGAGAACAAGCCTCTAAAAGAGAACAAGCCTCTAAAAGAGAACAAGCCTCTAAAAGCCTCTAAAAGAGAACAAGTATCTAAAAGCCTCTAAAAGAGAACAAGTATCTAAAAGCCTCTAAAAGTGAACAAGTTGAAAGCCTCTAAAAGAGAACAAGCCTCTAAAAGAGAACAAGCCTCTAAAAGAGAACAAGTATCTAAAAGCCTCTAAAAGTGAACGAGTTAAAATGGTTATACTGTTGCACCTCTATTATCTTCAGTGTAAATAGTTCTAGTCACATTCCTGTGTTTCTGTAAACTGAATCCTAGTAAGTCAATCAGATCTCATTGAGTCATAGTGAAATTTGAGATATCATGTGTTACATTCTTGTGAGTTGTCATGTTGAGATTTGGAGCTCTAAAAATGTGTAAATTACATTCATATTTGGGTTTCTTGATGTATTTAATGTCACTACTGAAAAGTTCAAAAGTTTGAAATTTAAAGCAGTCATGTAAAACACCCCTTTCCTTATTCAAGGACAGAATGACTCATTCATGTCTCAGCTTACCGAAGCTGTGTCAGGTGTGAATGTCTTGTGTCCCGCGAGTCAGCCGGAAGGCTGTTAGCCTCTCGCTGAAATTAAATGAAATGAGAATCGATGGTGCTGGGGTGAGATTTAATTGCTGTGGATTGTGAGTGACACAGGAGCTGCTGTGGATGACCGTGTAGTGCTTTGCTCTGAGCAGGGCGTTGAGCCAGAAGCATTAACTTTCAGTGACACTTAGCTTTTAAGTAGAGTGAGCCTTGTGTTCTGTTGACGTCAGCATTAACTGTAAACCCTTCAGTGCTTCAGGGCACTTATAAAAGTAAAGAAAAACATTTATCAGTTTGCTTTTTTTCCCAGCAAAATCATTTGATCTGTGTGGATGAAGTGTTGTTTTTGTGGGTAATTTTTTAAGGGAACACCATGTATTTTTAATTGTTTGTGGCCAAATTGGCTAATCTTTTTTCAAAAGGTCATTTTAGGCCATTTTTATTAGACTTCCGTCAACTATGACACCAGTGTAGGGTTGTCACGATAGCAGAATTTAGATTTTCATGCTGATGCCAAGTGTAGTATCTGCTACAAGGCCTGATATCAAATTGATACTGTGACTGTCATCTAAAAAAAACAAACATTTATTTGATAGAAGATGCACATTCCTACATTTTTTACAACTTATCGTGTCATTTCTTAAATGTAATCTTTGTAATTTGCAGCTGTCAACAAAATACAGCAAAACATGCTGCCAGTATAATGCAACTAATTTTAAAAAGTATTGAAAGTTACCATATACTTGTAGAACCGATTGCCTGAATTAAGTATTGAAATGTTTTGATACTTTTGTTTGAAACTGTACCCCACTTACATCCAGTACAGTAAAATGGCTAATATGTTGATTTCACCCTGATATGATTTTAACACATGCATTGAGTCTTGGTAGTCAAAAGTGGTTAATGAATTCAGTTGATATATGTCCTTTAACATGCAAATCATATTAGATCACTAAAAATAAGACTTATTTTGGACAGTGAGCTGGCTGGTCTACTGCTATTTTTCCCAGTAAGTTTGCTGTTTAATGTTATTGTCTTAAGCCTTTTTGTAAGCAAGCTTCTTATTTGTATTTTTCCTTTATATTTTTATTGTAGCCAAGTTCTTTGGATGCCATTTGCTGAGAGTTATTTTGATATTTCTCTGACTGTGGATCTATTTCTGTTGGCATTTCTACACCACAATGACTAATAAGCATTTAGTTTTGCCTGTCCATGTTCATCCTCTATGATTAGCCTCCTTGAGGTGGATCATGGGCGTTGTGACATACTGTATTGGGTGCCTTTGGGTTGCTGAATGTGTCTTGGGGAGATAGATACTTTTAAACCATATCATCTGGCTAAAATACAACTCAAGCTACATCCTAAAGTGCTTGGAGTGAATTTGTTATAAATGCCTAACATGTAAATGGGGTCTATCCAACAGAAGTACTGTTCAGCTGGCATTAGTTTTACCTGGTGAGATGATGTTGTCGTCAATATTATTATTGTTATTGTTATTATTGTTTTTCTAATTTAAAAATTTGTGTAAAGCAATCTGATTACTGATTGTGTATTAAGATTGAATATGAGATCATTCCAATCAGTCAAAATAGTGTTATTGTATTATATGACACATGTATGTTTGTGTTCTTTCTATTCACATTTTGTGTGTGTGTGTGTTGTAGCTGATGCTGCAGATCAATTGGGGACGAATCGTAAGCTGGTGGAGAGGTTGGTGGAGTGGTGTGAGGCTAAAGACCATGCAGGAGTAATGGGGGAGTCCAACCGTCTGCTCTCAGCACTCATACGCCACAGCAAGTCAAAGGTCTAATATACATCCATACATATATACACATAGCCAGTAACTGCAGAAAGAGCTCAGATTTAGACAATAAGCTGTTCATTTTTACATGTATTTCATTAATCTGATGATGAGAAAACATCATGCAATTATCAGATTTCTTTATGAATTTTCAATGCTGGGGCCCTGAGTGGCTCAGTGGACTAAGGTACTGTCACTGTGATCTGAGGATCGCAAGTTCGAATCCCAGATTATGCTGCTTGCCGTCAGCAGCCGAGGCCCGAGAGAGCAAAAATTGGCGTGTTCTTTCCGGGCAAGTAAGATGGCACTCTCTCAACAGCACTACTAAGTGATGTTGCGCTTGCTCAGGCCTCTGCCAGGTGACCCATCAGAACTGGGGATCCTTCGCTTTCCTCTGACTGGCTGGCCGGCGGCGATGTATTAGCAGCAGTATTCACATGCATCAGAGGAGTCTGGGACATTACAAGTGATGGAGAGAGTCAACAAATGGGAGGGTCAACTGGCTACCAAACACATTAGGGAGAAAATTGGGTAAAAACAAAAATAAATTAAGAAAAAAAGAAGACTTTTCAATGTTATCATGTGTTGTTCTTAAACTAGATGCCAGTAAAACTGAAATGCAATGAAAATGCAACCTTCTTGCTAGTTTTATTTTTTACTGGTAAATATTTATTGGAGAGTTTGACTCACAAGTGCTGATATTATGTCATGTGATGACTTTAAAGATATTGTTTAGTGTTTACTGTTTCCAGTGATGTTGCTAAAATGTGATGAAGCAATGTCAGTTTACTTTCACTTCTTCTGTTCATTTTGGTGGCTGAATAACATTGGCTTAGCAGCACCTCTGACTGTTTTGCAGGCAGCTCAGCTCTGCTCAGTTTCTGCAGATGTTCAGATGTAGAAGATTAAAAAACTCATAGGGTTTGCATGCATTACTGAGCTAAAATCCAGCTCTATCAGTCTCTTTAAAATCCTGTTATGGCTTTAATCTGATGTTAGAAATTCTAGCATGCTGTTGGACATGATCACTTGAATAATCACATGACTGTCAAAATCTGATGACGTTCACATCATTTTTGTGCATATAAACACACTCACTCTGTATTATTAACATTACTGTGCTGATGTACAGGTGTTACAGTTGTTTCTCTTTCATGATGAACAGGAAGTGGTCCGGACAGTCATTCAGTGTGGAGGTGTGAAGCACTTGGTTACCATGGCAACGAGCGAGCACATGATCATGCAGAATGAAGCACTGGTAGCCTTGGGTCTCATAGCAGCACTAGACTTAGGTAACAATGACAAAATGCAAAAGCTCAAAGCTTCACTTATTTTGTTACTTGCTAAGGCATCAAAATGAGAATATGGTTAAAAGAAATATTTTTAATAAAAAAATGTAAACTATATTTTATACTCATTACACAAAGTGACATTTCAAGCTTTTTTGTTTTAATGTTCACACAAAAAGAAATAGTCTAAATTTGAGATTCTGGATTTGTGATTTTCATGAGCTATAAATTATAGCAGCAGCAGTAGAAGAAGTAGTAGTAGTAGTAGCAGTAGCAGTTGTAGTAGTAATAAGAGTAGCAGAAGAAGTAGTAGAAGTAGTAGCGGCAGCAGTAGAAGTAGTAGCAGCAGCAGTAGAAGTAGTAGCAGTAGAAGTAGCAGCAGTTGTAGTAGTAATAGAAGTTGGAGTAGTTGAAGTAGTAGAAGTAGCAGTAGTAGAAGTAATACTAGTAGCTGTAGTAGTCATAGTATCAGCTGTAGAAGTAGTAGTAGCAGAAGAAGTAGTAGTGGTAGTAGTAGAAGCAGTAGCAGTCATAGTAGTAATACGAGTAACAGTAACAGTCGGAGTAGTTGAAGTAGAAGTAGCAGTAACAGAAGTAATAGTAGTAGCTGTGTAGTCGTAGTCGTAGTAGCAGTAGAAGTAATATTAGCAGTAGTAGCAGCAGCAAAAGAAGTAGCAGTAGCAGTCGTAGTAGTAATAGAAGTAACAGTAGCAGTCGGAGTAGTTGAAGTAGTAGAAGTAGCAGTAGTAGAAGTAATACTAGTAGCTGTATAGTCGTAGTAGTAGCTGTAGTAGTCATTATGGGTGTGCATCTGTCCAATAAATGATTATCCGATATGGAACTTGATTCATGCGGTACAATACGATTCAGAAACGATATATTTTAAATTGGACCGATACGATTCAGTAGGATTTTGATACAATTCGGTTCAGTATAATCGGGTAGGAAATAATAAGAGTTACTTGTTTAAAATAGATAATTTTACATTGATTCAACATAAGTAAATACAAAAAATGTGTTTTTGCTTGCATTCAAATAGATTAATGAAACACTAGAGAACTAGTATAGTTGTATTTGACATGTGAATTCATGAACAGTAAAATACTGTCGCGTTGGGTTGTGGTACCGGGGCTCCAATATTTTACTCAAGTCATGAAAACCCTCATTCTCCACCACACAGTATGGTCTTAAGTCTTTGACAATGAACTGGGTTATTGAAGCCGTTATTACTTTGGCTCTAGCCGAGTTGTGATCGAGTTTTGGCTGGAAGAAGACCTGTTTTTCTGTGTTTTTGTCCTGGCGTGTCTTTGGGCTAGCGTCCTCATTGCCACTTTCGCCATGTCGTCTCACCAAATGAGTGGTGAGGTTTGTTGTAATACTGGTGTACTTCAATGCGACCTTGCATTCTTTGTCTAGTTTTCCGTTCTTCATGTAAAAAACAAACTTGACTGTAATGAGACGTGACTGTGACGAATATTGTGACAGTTAATCAGAGAGAGAGAGAGAGAGAGAGAAAGAGGGAGGGAGGAGGGGGAGCAGCAGAAGCGCACATCAGCAACACCAAATCGATTGACATCTATTTAATCGGGCCATCAGCCGGTTTATTCTACAAATAGACCGATTCAGGGGTCCATGTACCGATGTATTCACATCATTTGAGTCAAAACTGGACTTCTGATTCAAATCGGTTAATTTTTGCACCCCTAGTAGTCGTAATAGCAGCTGTAGAAGTAGTAGTAGCAGCAGCTGTAGAAGTAGTAGCAGCAGCAGCAGTAGAAGTAGTAGCAGCAGTAGAAGTAGTAGCAGCAGTAGAAGTAGTAGCAGCAGTAGAAGTAGTAGCAGCAGTAGAAGTAGTAGCAGCAGTAGAAGTAGTAGTAGTAGCAGTAGAAGTAGTAGTAGCAGCAGTAGAAGTAGCAGCAGCAGCAGCAGTAGTAGCAGCAGCAGCAGTAGTAGTAGCAGCAGCAGCAGTAGTAGCAGCAGCAGCAGCAGTAGCAGCAGCAGCAGCAGCAGCAGCAGTAGTAGCAGCAGCAGCAGTAGCAGCAGCAGCAGCAGTAGTAGCAGCAGCAGCAGTAGTAGCAGCAGCAGCAGTAGAAGTAGTAGCAGCAGTAGAAGTAGTAGCAGCATTGGAAGTAGTAGTAGCAGCAGCAGCAGTAGAAGTAGTAGTAGCAGCAGCAGTAGAAGTAGTAGTAGCAGCAGTAGAAGTAGTAGTAGCAGCAGCAGTAGAAGTAGCAGCAGCAGCAGCAGTAGAAGTAGTAGCAGCAGCAGTAGAAGTAGTAGCAGTAGAAGTAGTAGTAGCAGTAGAAGTAGAAGTAGTAGTAGTAGTAGCAGTAGCAGTAGAAGTAGTAGTAGAAGTAGTAGTAGTAGCAGTAGCAGTAGAAGTAGTAGTAGTAGTAGCAGTAGAAGTAGCAGTAGCAGTAGAAGTAGTAGTAGCAGCAGCAGCAGAAGTAGCAGCAGTAGAAGTAGCAGCAGCAGTAGAAGTAGCAGCAGCAGTAGAAGTAGAAGTAGTAGCAGCAGCAGTAGAAGTAGAAGTAGTAGTAGCAGCAGTAGAAGTAGTTGCAGCAGCAGCAGCAATAGTAGTAGCAGCAGCAGCAGTAGAAGTAGCAGTCATAGTAGTAATACAAGTAACAGTAACAGTCAAAGTAGTTGAAGTAGAAGTAGCAGTAGTAGAATTAATAGTAGCTGTAGTAGTCGTAGTAGCAGCTGTAAAAGTAGTAGTAGCAGCAGCAGTAGTAGTAGCAGCACCAGTAGAAGTAGTAGTAGCAGTAGCATTTGTAGTAGTAATAGAAGTAACAGTTACAGTCGGAGTAGTTGAAGTAGCAGTAGTAGAAGTAATAGTAGCTGTATAGTCATAGTAGTAGTAGTAGTAGAATTAGCAGTCACAGTAGTAGAAGTAATAGTTGTAGTAGCTGTAGAAGTAGTAGCAGTAGTAGTAGCACTAGTAGTAGTAGTAGAAGTTGTAGTAGTAGATCTAGTGGCAGTTGAATTAGTAGCAGTAGTTGTAGTAGTAGCAGCAGCAGTAGTAGACGTATTAGTCGTAGTAGTAATAGAAGTAACAGTAGCAGTCACAGTAGAAGAATCTGTCATAGTAGTAGCAGTAGAAGTAACAGCAGCAGTGGTAGTAGAAGTAGCAGTTGTAGTAGTAGACTAAATGGAGTATTTCTTATTGCTTCTTCATTGTATGTATAGGTCAGAAATAAGTGTGTTTTCTAAACAGTTCTAAATGTAACCAATTATCTCAAATTCTGGATAGATTCAGCAGAGAAGGATTTTGTGGGAGCCACTCTGGTACAAGTTCTGCACAAGCTGCTGACAGAGGAGAAGAGTGCTCCTGAGATCAAATACAACTCCATGATTCTGATCTGCTCTGTTATGGGCTCAGGTGAGTGAAGGATGTTTCCACAAGGCACACAATTACAAAACTTATAGTGAGTAAATTAAATTAAAAATTTAAAGTGAAAGAATTTTCTTTACACCAAATGCAGGTTTTTAGCCAGTGTCATTCTTTAGTTTTGCACTCAAGAGGCTAATGTAGCAAACAAAATGTGGAATTTTCTAATCCAGTAGTTAGCAGAGTGCAAACTACATTCCTAAGTCATCACCCAGTTGCCTCAAATCTGAAAATTATGGACATACAGGTGCATCTCAAAAAATTAGAATATCATCAAAAAGTGAATATTTCAGTAATTCATTTCAAAAAGTGAAATTCATATTTTATATATTTGGTACACACGGAGTGATTCATTTCAAGTGTTTATTTCTTTTCATGTTGTTGATCATGACCTTTTTATTATTTCTGTGATCTGAAATTTCTTTTTTAAACAATCTTTTTAGTAATATTGGTTAATTTTATACAGGCATTTTCACACCTGAAAGACCAGACTAGGGTTCATCTTTGTTACATTGTGTACATTTAGTCTGGTTAGTGTTGGTTTCACACAAGCACTGAAAACAGTTTGGTTGGTAATATCGGCTCTCTCATCTTCTCAGACAATAAGTTTATTGTTTTGCCATTTTTGTGCATTTTTTTCAAGCTAACTTTTCACGTTTCAACATTTGGCCTCTCCTCAAGAGGCGCAGCTCATTTGTTTTTTTTGTTTGTTTATTGTTTAATGCATGATGATAGCTTGCCTAAACTTCCTGTAATTGGTCTAAAAGTTTGACCCATCCAAAATAAGTGTTTTCACACTGCAAATGAACCAAACCATGATTTATTTGATCCAGACCAAGACCACCTCTTTTGGTCGGACCAAATTCTGGTCCTTTGGTCCAGACCGAGGCAACTTTCACACCTGCTATTTTAATTCTGAACAAACCGAAAAGTCTTCAGGTCTAGACCAAACAAAGTAGGTGTGAAAGCCCCCCCCCCCCTAATGTCTGAGGGTTGAGAGGGTCTTATACAAATATGCCACATCAGTTTGCATATTGTCAGGTTTGTTGTTGCAGGGGAGCACATATTCTGGGTCAGATGGGCACATATAGGACACAATTTGAATATGGCTGCTCTAAATAAATGCTCTCAAGTTTAATGGTAACAGATTGTGTAAAAAATAAGATATAAGTCTGGGTGGATGCTTTGTAGTTTGACACATTTACCTAAAAATGTTCAGAAAATTTCAGAATGAAGTGTCTGGTTTGTACATTGACTGTTTCCTTTTTGCACTCTCTCTCTCTCCCTCTTCAGAACCACTACATAAAGAAGTACAGAGCCTGGCTTTTATTGATGTTGTCTCCAAACTACGCTCCCATGAGAACAAAACTGTGGCGCATCAGGCCTCGCTCACAGAACAGAGGCTAACGGCACAGAGCTAAAAGACTCTTTACACACATACACACTGAGAAACACACACCTCATCCACTCTGCCTGCCAACCCTTCCTATACGCACCCTTAACCTCCAGTGACCCCAACTGTCTCCACTGTCATGTGCCAAGGTTATCCAGTCCAACTCAGCCTCACGACTCTAAAACCTCCTCTCCCTACCCTCCTTCTGCACTCTTAAAAATAAAGCTTACAGAAAGGTTTCTCTCCAGCAGTGCTATAGAAGACTCCCTGAAGAGCCTTTCAGTGGATGATACTTTAAAGAACCATTTTTGTAAATGAAATGTGAGTGAAGAAGCCTTTCACAGTTCAAGAAACCAAGTTCATGTAATTGAAAAGGAACCCATTAAAGATTTTCCCTACAACTGGACATTGAAGTCAGTAACTAGTCAAGAGCCTTTATTTTTAGGAGTGCGTAAGCGCATGCATTCATGACTCAGATACATCGTAGACAGCCTTCCGCAGTAGGTTCTGTGAGATAGCAGAGAGCGCAACACTTCTTAAAAGACCATAGCTGTGATAAACAAAGAATCCATGTCATTGAGGAAGACAAACATGCAAAAAAAAAAGTCACAAAAAAACTACACAATAACCACTCGAGGGCTGGAGGAGGACCAAAAGGAGCCATACATTCTTTACTGTGTACAGAAAACCCCATGTAGCTTGAGTACCAGCCCATTTTGAAACCTGCATGTTTTTTAAATAGTCTGATTTAATGGTGTATCTGTGTTCAGCTAGAAAGACTTCGCTTGTAACGATACACCATCTCTCCCTTCCCCCTCCTTCCCTTCCCCCACCTGCCTTTCACATGTATGAGTAGAGATCAAAACGTGTTTGTACTGTATATGGGTCTGGACCAGAACGGGCTTCATATTTGACCTCCAGGTCCTAGTGCCGACCATGTTCATATCTGTGGAAGTCACTTTACTGGAAAGAGCTAATTCCATATCACTAGTCTGTTGCATTTTGAACTAGAATACTATTGTTACACTGACATTTGAACAAATAATCCTGTGTTGGTACCAATGAATGAGTTGTTTTACCCAGTGCCCTTTGTCACCATGTTGTCTGGGCAGAATACATCATTTGTAATTGAGTGGCTGAAGAAAGAACAGCTTGCTCTTGAGCATGTGAGATGACAACACAGCATCAATAATCAATAACTTGGTCCTGCTTTCTTTGTACGGACCTTTATAGGTTGTCTACAAATGTTTAGATATATATAGATTACATACCAAATACTATTAACAAGCTACCTGGTATGGTTATTAACAGCAATAGGGTTGATACTAGGATGAAGGAGAGAGAGAGAGAGAGAGAGAGAGAGAGAAATAGTGTTAGGCTAAATGGGAATTTCCAGAGATTTAAAAAAATCTGCATATTAAAACAAAGTCATACAGAGTGGTTTAACTGGGATTTCTTTACAGTGGTGGTCACAGGAACCAAAGTAACCAGTGAACCTACATGTCTTCTGAGACTTTATATATAATGGTGATGGAAAAATAATGCTCGGTTATTTTAAACAATGCTTTAGACACCAGGCAGCATATTAAAAACAGTTTTATGTAAGGTAGACTAAACATTTTAGACATCTGGTTCCAGTCACCATTTGCTGTGATCAATTCTGACTATTTCTGTAGAATTGTGCGTTTCACATTAAAGCACAGAGACTGAGTGCTTTTATCTTAACAATGTAATTTTGCAGAATTTTTGAAAAATGTTTGACATTCTCTTTAAAGTTTAGGTTTGGACTGGAGTTGCGATGGCTAGAGTGCTAGATTTAGGGGAAAGTAGATATTAATGGATATTTTGTTAAGTCGTAAGATAAGTGAAGCATCTGCAAATCACCTGCAGAGGACCATTCAGTAAAGTCTTAGCAGTTACTTTATACTGTACAATCTGTTGTAGTGGAGCACTCTGTATAACATGACTGCCATTACAGCTTAATGGGATTATGGATCTTGTAGGTCCATAGACAAAAATAATGCATTGTGTGAAGTGTCATGAAAGGGCTTTGATAAACTGGTGTGTGTGTGTTTGTGTTATCGTTAAAGGTGGCTGAAATACTGCCAACAACTCCACAAAGCATTGAGTGAACACACAAAGCTCTTATGAGTGTCTTAGAAAACGTGCTGTTGTGTGCTCTTTATCAGATGTGTGCATTTGATACTGTGGTACGTCTTTTATTTTCTTCCTCAGATGGATTCTGCATGTGTACGGGTTTTGTCCATAGAGTATCGCAGAACATGCACTTCCCCTGCATGTTGGGATACTGTAACCACCCTGATGTCCATTTTATGTTCGGTAAACGATTCTTATTTATCAGATTTGTACCCTTAAGGAACCACACAGCAATCCAACATATCCATAATAACTGCATTACAGATATAAACTCAACTAGTTGTTGTAAATGTAATTGATGAATTGTACATTTGGAAGACTGAGACTCTGACTATTAAAGACAATTGCTGGCGATGAATTCTTGTTTCATGACTCCTGCTTTGATGCGGTGCCAGTTTTGTGGAGTAAGTTTAGCCTGCTTTATTATTTTTACATTACATTTCAGTTCTTTCAGGAATGAAAGTGCATGAAGGAGCAGAAAACTGATGAAATCTTAGCAGCATTTAGTGAACCTTCATGTTTAAACTCTTAAAGATGTATTTTTAAATGGTAAATGATGGATATCTCAAATGTAAATGATCCATGCTGTGATGAATGTAGTATAAATTGACCATCACGTGTTAAAAATGTACATATACTGATGTATATAATGTATTGTACTAGTACTCAGATACTCATGGAGACAGACTGGACGAGAAACCTGATCAGGAGAAGATAAAGCTATTGATAGGATTCCATTCAGACGGCAGTAAAAGGGCCAGATACATGAATCCCTGTAGAGCTTAATCACCTCATTAAGATGGAAATGCAACAAAGTATCTTTCAGGGAGCCAAGTAAGGAGGTAAAAGATAGAGTTCTAGACATGCACCACACCTTCTCATGTCTAGAAACTTGGAAGGTCTAACCTTACCCACAAAGGGCTGATGTGGCTGCAGGCTTTTGTTTCAAAGATGGTGGAGCTCACCTGATTTCACTTGTCTCAAATTTCAAATAGCTGATCATGTGTGCTCTATGCCAGCTGTTTGTGGATAAGATTGGATACTCCTGCCCTAAGCCTTGCTATTAATCCATTGCAAGCTCTACATCACCTTCAGAGTAAAACAAAAAAATCTCAATTTTTAGTGCAGAGGAATGTGAACTGTGCTAGCCTCATTGTTAGTCCATATTTAGGCAGGCTGGTGTCCGGACACCATTTAGCTGCTTCACTGTTACCAAGCAGAGAACTTGGTCTACTTTGAGGTAGACTACTTTCAGGCTATTCAGAAATAGCATAGAATAGAATTCAACTTTGTCATTGCACATGTCGCAAGTACAAAGCAACGAAATGTTGCTTCAACACTGATTCCCTGTATATTTATCTGCCTTTCATTTATAAGGTATGTGACACTTTCTCATAGTGCGTAGAAATATTTACGTGACTGTCATATCCAGACCCAAGAATCATCCACATTTCTAAAGTCTTGAAAGTCTAAAAATGTTAACTAGTCTGTAGGTAAAAGCAAGAGTTCAAAGACCTTAAGAGGCTCTAGGACTTTGGGCTAATTGAAAGAAAACATGGAACGAACTGGCAAGTTGTCAATTGGAACAATGTAAAGGATTATAAAACCCCTTAAGGACAATGTGTCAAAAGGTGTTGGTTCCCAGCTATCAGTGTCTAAAATGTAGGGCAAATAACTGAGAGAACTGTAAGAATTAATCAAATGAATGAAATGTTGTTAGAAAACACAGCCACAGTTTGCAGTGGTCTAAAGAGAGTGGATGAAAGTGAGGTTATGTGATGAATCAGAAATCTGTGTTGGATCAAGGATTTGATGCTGGAACCTTTTCTGGTGGTGTTCTACTGAAAATACTAAGGTTTCTTGAAGCCAGAATGTTCACATATTAAACAAAAATGTTTGTAACCTCTGTGTGCATTTACAGTCTGTGCAATAGCACATCAATGCTAATGCCAATGAACTTGTTAGAATTATTCAACCAATTAATTCCATTTTAATGTAGAAATGTATTATGGGTCCACTAGCACAGCTCTGGCAAAAGGACAATTTTAACAACCTGGACAGTGAGCAGAAAGCTGTCCAGATGGGACAGTTTGTACTGGCAAAACACCATCAATAAGCTAATGATGTAATCACCACACCAACCCAAATCTAGTCATCCTTTTTTCAGTTTTAATGTTAATATCATTCTTTACATTGTTTATTTGAACAAATTTACCACAAACTCTGGCCTCCTCAAACATGTTATTTTAATAAAACATTTCCATACACATTTTTACATCCTTGTAGTCAACTATACAGATTTTCTTTTGACTCTGTGCACTTTCGTTAAACTCATCCATTCATTCTATTGCATCAAATAAATGGAGTTAAAGGACTAACTTATGTATGGAAAACTACATATGAAATTTTCAAAATACTTGGCTTCTATAGAAACTGCACTGAAGTGCTATAGACATGTCAAGGAGTCTTGTTGAATGCAGTCTGAGTTTACATTAATTCATATTCATCCTTTTCACTGCTGTAGGAATGAAGACAGCAGACGTTAGATCATCCTGAATGTGCTAAATATATAAAGCTGTGTACTTGTATATTGCCTGTTAGCTATAACCCTGACATCTGAACTAACACTTTTCTGATTAGTTCATAAACCACCTGACAATACTAGCCTTCTGCTCCTGAAGCTTTGCTTTTAAAGATTGTGAACGGTCACGTAATGCATAATAATTACACACCTTCATTAGGATGCAACCAAGTTAGCATATATTAAACAGTGCTTAAACATGAAAAGCAGAGTGAGCTGTGTAACATGGAAAAAAAACAAGCTGATAAAAACAGTATGCACAATTACCAATACAGCTACTGCCCTAAAAGGGATCAGATGCTCCTGTATAGCATTTTTCATTCCTTAATACTCTAGTGTCCCCATAAACTGCTATTCTTACATTACTGAGAAACAAGTGTTAATCAGGACAAAACTTAAAGATGTATGACAGTGTTTTATTAGCTTTATCTCTATCAGCCTCATCTGTATCATGCAGTTAATCACCATACACAACTTTAATGTTTCTCATATACTTATGTAAAAAGGCTGAAAATTTCAAAAAGTTCACATGTAATAAGAAAAGTTCATTTGTGTTCATAATTTAATTAAAAATGGTAAACAGTCATTCATTACACAAAGTGACATTTCAAGCCATTTTTGGTTTTATTGCTTTTAGTGTTTGAACAGTCATTTAATGAAACTCAATATTCTAATAATTTGAGATTCTTAATATCAGAGCTATGCCATAGCGATATTTCAAGCCTTTTTTGTTTACTGTTGATCAGTATGTGTAATTAATATTTCCTGATATTTTTATTGACAATTTACTGCTTATTCTTAGAATCCAGCAACAGCCCGCTGACTTTTATTATGTGACTTTCACTTTAACAGTCTTTCTGTTCTTAGATTAAGTACAGGGAGCTGTGACTCCATGGTAATTGGAAGCCAGCATGCAAACTCTGTCAGATGTTATTGGGATCCCCTGCAAATGAACATCAATCTGAGGGACACGGTCCCTGCCAACCAATGCCACTGATGTTGGGTTGTGCAGGGTGGGTTCCCTTATAGGGGGTCCAGGAAGCCCCATCCCGCTTAATTCACACCCCATTGGTAATACCTTACAGATGAAGCAGATAGAGATTAGTGAAAAACACTGGAGGATTCCTTTACTGTGCGAGACGCATGCAGTGTGTTCAGAGACACAGCTCTCACAGTTCAAACACACTCACACTCACAGAGGATCATACGCATAGTCACACTTTTTTTTTTTTAAACATTTCTTACACAAGTGTTTGACACATGAAACACTCTAGAAAAAAATCAGTATTTACACACAGGAAAAGGGGACAGTGCATGTCACATCTGTACACTATGACCCCAGTGTAATTGGCATGTAGAGTTGCTGGCGCTCTTGCTCGTGCAGAGTCCTGCTTGGATGAAAAACAAAAGTTTTGATAAAAATGCATGGTAATACTCATATTAGCTATACAGTATTGTAAAGATGTGTTCAGTTCAGTGTGTTACCTGTGAATCTGTGAGGGCAAGTTACCTGCCACTTCAAGAGAACAAGCTGCACAAGAAAAAGAGGCAGAAATGAACAAGCTAATCTAATACAGTCAAATGCAAATATATGGAGACTCCGTCAAATATATTTTGTTGATTTTGTAAATGAAACCAAGTTTAATCACATCCTCTAAAGAGAACACTTACATTTTCTGCACATTCTAGTGCACATTGTCTATGTATTTAACAATTGGGGGAAAAAAAGCAAAAACAATATTTATTTTTGTACATTAGTTTTTTTTCCTCCAATATGTCAAATTAAGCAAATAAGTATTAAAGTAACAGTGCAATAAAATGTACAGACGCACAGTTCAAGTTATTTTCACTTACAAAACAAAATCAACAAAGCTTAATTAAACCAATGTCCAAATATTTGCATAAGACTGTGTTTGATCAGCTTTATCCAAGACAGCTGACTGACCCTGGTTAACTTAGCTGCAAAGAAGTGGTTAGCTTGATAGGGACAATTCTTATGTTTGCTTATATTCAGTATACAATACAGTTTTTAGCCAACAAAGCATATCCAACTTCAGCTCTGGAAACCACAGCAGTGTAGAATCTCGTTTACACAGCGAAAGCAAATCTGAGTAGCCATATCCTACATTATTTTTGCATGGAGGGCCATTTATGATTTGTCTAATTTAATATGCCAAAATAAAACACTCCTAATTAATTGTACATGACTATATTTCCATTACTCTTTAGCCTGTAGAATTTCAGACATGGACAACATTGTTGGTACCCTTCTGTTAAAACCAGAAAAACCCACAATGGTCAGTGAAATAACTTGAAACTGACAAAAGTAGTAATAATAAAAAAAATAAAAATTAACTAATAAAAATTCAGAATTGTGGTTCAAAAGAATCAAACTACTGAAACTATCCTGATTCTGTTGATTTAATTCAAAAAGCAGTACATGTTTAAAAAGACTATATCTTTAGCATGAACAGGCAGGGCTAACGTGCTACAGGCTGAACTATGTAAATGCAATGGTTTGTGTGACATCACAAACAAAAGATAATTTAAAAAAGCTCTTCACATATGCACTATATAGACTTGTGGTAAGTATATGTACAATGGTTAGTCATATACAAATGTATATGGTATGAATGGTTATATGCTCTTACCAATCTCATGTTTTCTTTGGCATTTACATTGCAGAATATTTCCTGTTCAAATCAGATATGGCAAAAACAAATATGCATTGCCTGTCTGAACAAAGCCAAGCTCACTTGATTCTTCTCATTAAGGGCTTGGTAATTAGCTAATAAGCTGAATCGGAGAAAACGGTAAACTCTGCAGTGCTGTGGCCCTCCAGGACTGTAAATGTTCTAGCTCTACTGGACTATTCTTAGACTTTTTAAAAGCTTGTGCTACTGATGTGCTGAATATGAAATGGATGGATGGATGGATTAATACTCGCCAGTTTACATGTTACAGTTTTGAAGGCTTGAAAAGACATTAAAATCACACCATTAACTGAATATACACTGTAAATTGACAGATAATGTTTTAAAGCAAGTTCCTTACATGCAGTGCAGCCTGTGAGTAACTGGACAAGAACAGTTAAGCATTGTGTCTGGCTCATTCATGGTTTCTTCCAAAACAGGGTAATAAAGTATAACCAAAATATGTTGGGAAACTGTCCAGAGAAGACTTTCTATTACATTGCTGTAAGAATTTGATTGCATTCATCAACAAGACTGCTGGTAAGGTCACCTTATCCTCTGGACTAGACAAGCTGCAAGCATGCATTTGCACATCTTTGTCAGTAATAGCTGCAACTTAAATTAGCTGAATGCATTCATTTGAAAGGATGTCCACAAACACTTGTGTATTTATGCAGTCAGTGCATATATAGTGTAAATAATCTTGAATTAAATAGGATTTTCTGGCTTCATTTCAAATTCAGTGTACATACACAAAACTAGGGAGACTGTTCAGTTGCTTACATACTGCACTGTTACTGGACAGTGTCACTCATTCTGAGGAGTGCAGAATGGACATGTAGTTGAAAGGCAGGAAGCAGCAAGGAAGGCCTACATGTGAAGGTGTTCAGTGAGAGATGGAGTGTTAACAAGCTAATGTTAAATGATGCAGCATGCTGTAGAGCTTAATCTGTGGGCAGTGGAGTGAATTAGGGTTCACAATAACTGTGGTGGACCTGGAGTCAGAAACAAATCCCTTTTACAAACTACGTGAACTCTTAGATGAACTGTTTAGCATGGTGGCTAAAGAAGACAATACTGAAGATTTGAGTTTTTATGAAAGTGTATTTTTGTGCATGACTCATAAATGAAGACTGAGAAGTCCTGTTTACTCAGAGCTTCCATGACACATATGAACACCTAGAAGGAAGCAAAACTTCTGATGTCCATGATTTGAGTGTGAAAAGGACTCCGGAGTGCACAACTGGCCTCATTCTAAGAGGGCAGGCTGGCACTCCTTGTTCCCCAATCACTCAGCAAAATGCTAACCAATATGTCTGTTAACTGACAATAGAATTAGGTGGGATAAGAGTTCTCCAAGCGTGTTCAGCTATCCAGTGACATTAACTCCATGTCTGCAGTGATTTCTGGCTTCATGTGTGTCTGAGGAATCATGTACTAGTCTTCACCTTCACAGCTTAGTGACACTGTATGGCAGGGGAGCCCTAGCTAACAGGTGGAATTGCACAACACATGACAGGAAAGAAAATTCAGTAGGATTAAAAAAAATCTGCTAAAAGCATTGCATCATTTGAAATTATTTGTCTTGATTATTTCATCACTGTCATAGCTCAATGAATGGAAAATGTTTTTTAAAATTTCACTATATATTCTGCAGATAGAAAACAACAGGATGTAGATGGTTTTTTTTAAATAGCATAAGTAGGCGAGTTAATTTTTTTGTGGGTGTAGATTTGGGTCTAAGATCTGCTACTGGGACTACTAGAATGCATGACATTTCATTTATTGTTCTGGATGTTAGTAAAGCCTTGAAGAAAGATTACAGTCAAGTAAATTCTTTCTGAACACGAACACACACACAGAGAGTGAGAGAGAGAGGCTTGAAGGGCCATAGAGATTTAACAAAGCAGCATATGTTTGCACCCACCAGGTGAGCACACACCTCCTTCATGAGTGCACTTTCTTGCTGGAGTGGGACATGGGGCGACGGACAGCATAAGAGGGGGGCGGCAGCCTGATGGAAGCATGGGGGAGGAGAAGTGAAGTGGTGAAGTGAGCTGGCTTAGCAATGGTTATGGTAGTGTGTAAACACAGACAAACAGACATATTGTGGTTGGCCCACTCAGGGAAAAGGAGGAATGTGGGGGTGGCGGGCATGAGCAGTGTTTCCCTAAAACACTCATTTACACAATAAAAGCTGCTAAACTGATCTTAATACAATTCCCTGAATTTCCCACAAGGGATCAATAAAGTATCTATCTGTCTATATAATGTTTTTTGTTTCTTCCTGGCAATTTCAATACATGGTACTGACAAAAGTACTCAAATCAACCAATGATTGAAAGATTTATATCCACATACTGCCACTAGATGGCAGTTTTAAGTGCTGAATCTACATCTGTCCATCGGTCCTTAAAATCTCTCTTGGTAGCTTTAAATGGGTAGTCGTGAAAAATCAAATTTGACAATTTCACCAATACCACCCAATTTAATGAATTAAAACAGTTCTTTAGCTTTGCCCTGTAGCTACAATACCAATACACTGTAGATAACAAGCATTGTACAAACTGCAGTGCTAAATCATCACAGTATAGCCTCAAAGTGTGCTGTGTTGTTAAGCAATCATAATGGACCTCTATGGTTTCACTGTACAACAATTATCTTTTAAAATGGACAAAAGTATGTAGCATAGCTTAAAACAAGGCCATAGCCATGAAGTAATTATTGAAGGGGTCAAATTTTTTGGGGCCATAAATGTGCACCTTATTAATGTTTTAGGTAATTTAGCTATGATTAGTTAACATGAGTGATGGTTGACTGATTAGTACTTGTTTGCACTAAAATGTTTGTTCCACATATCAGCATGGTGGTATAGTGTTACAATAATAAATGTCCCATCAGCACCTGATGGTAACATTGCTGGATCCTAACACTGCAATAGAGGATGGAATACATTTATTTATATTTTTATATGGACCCTGAGGATGGATGGATGTACAGAATTAGTACACTTTTTAAGCATATATGATATGTATATTTGTGATACATATATGATAAGCATATATTGTGATTTCAGCTTTGGTTGAAAACACTAGTTGCAATCGACTTGAAGCCTAAATTCCATCAATTTGTACGTTATACAGAGTCAGAGCACATAAAGTCTACTTGAGATTACTAAGCAACACAGCATAGTTTGATAATGTTCAATAACGTTTACTTAATCTAATTCTATTTTAATCTAATTAGATTTGTGGACTATTAGCTATTACATACTAGCTTTATTAGCCTTAGAGCTCTGAGGCAAAACTAAAGAAGCAGATTTCACAAACCAGATCTTCTGACTACAGTAATTACTGCTTTAAAATATGACCTAGGAGAGATCATCTGTTGGAAAGCTGCTTCTAGCATACTGACGAAGACAGGTCAGTGGACTGCGGGTGCAGATGCAGTGTGCAGAAGCAGTGCAAACAGCCGAACGGGGTTTTTAAAAAAACTTCATTAGCATTAACTTACCAGCTCGCCCTCACTGCTTCAATATCACTCACTAGGTTTTGGGCCAGGCATATACCAAATATCTGTACAAAACACAATAATTGACAATCTTATTATTTTTAAATGATAAGAGTTACAGGCATACATTTAAGGTTGAATTTTTGAGTATTTAAAAAGTCATGGAAGATAGGTTAGAAGTATTTTTTATTACATGAGTATAAGACACTTTAATAAGCATCACCTGTAGAAGTGCAATTCCTATGAAGATGCCTGCTACTACGGTCAGGTTTTCCTGTAACCACTTCTCAAACTGAGGAACACAGCCTTTCACATGTATGTAATTCTTCTGATCCTCGGTCTAAAAAGAATGCACAGCAGTATTTGGGTCAAAATACATTATTCAATATCCAATACACTGATGATAGACTTGTGTTCTTTATTTCAACTTTATCAGCATCATTGTTTATGGCCTGCAGGGGGCTCCTTTAGCTCACTAGATAAGTCTCTACACCATTTACTTAGGAAATGTAATTCTGGCACTGTTTTGTTCCACAGTTTCCTGATCCAAGACCATTTTGTCCTTTTACTTCATATACTGCTGAACATATCTAATTCAGAAACATCAGCCATAACATTAAAACCAATATATGCATATACTGTATATATCTGCGTGCCACCAAAACAGCTTCAACCCCCTGAGTCATGGACTCTGAAAGACCGCTGAAGGAGTCCTGTGCTATGTGGCATCAAGTTTTTTAAGTTGAGAGGTGGAGCTGCCATGGAACAGACTTCCAGATCTGTGGAATTTTGGAGGGCAGTGTTGGTAGGTAGTGACCACTCCTGACGGAGAGCACTACACATGTCTTGCTGTTTCACAGAGGATCTGACCTCTGAGGTCCAAATTACTGTGACCAGAAAACTGTCAGAGTGACTCAGGTCTGTACACTTGCATATTATTCTTCAGCATCCAACATCATCTACGACAAATAACTGTTAGATGCTCTTCATCTAAGAGTGGTATTCATGTTGTGGCTGGCTGGCATATCATCACACACTAAATATCACATGTGCAAGGTGATACCATTACAGAAAAAGCAATAAATAAACAAAATCTCATTTTTATGTTCACACAAAGTAAAGCAAGTCAAATAATGCAAAAAATCTGAGTTGTGGTATAACAGCAAAGTTATGCTGGTGTAATTAATGATCACACATTAAAGGGAGCAGTTTGTTTTGGGAATTTGCTAATATTGTCCAAGGCATTTACTCTAGTGTTAAGTGATACACAACAATATATGCAGAATTAACACTGGCAGTTAGAGGCTGATTACTTCTTGTTGCTGTTTTCTCGGTGACATTTGAGATAAGTACTGAAAGACAGAACAGAATAAGAGATTAACGTACCGGTTTAGCCCGAACATCATATCCGCACTGTGTGTTAATGACATCCTCCTAAAAACAGGAAGCAGACTATAAATAATCATTCTTCAGAATAGAGGAGGGAAAAACAGGCAGAAGTGCTTTGTTTCAGAGGAGGCTCTCTGAGAACTGTGGCATGTGTGGATAAGACAGATAAGAGGCAGAAAGGAAAGACATTAAACAATCAACCAGGCTCTGCCCACAAATACAGTATTGTAGCCCTGAAACATGGATCATAATTGACCAAATCTGACCACCAAGTTATAGTTATAGAGTTATGAATCAATCTAACAAATATAGTATATACACTTTGCTGTTTCCCATGGGTAATAAAATGCTACAGAGCTAAGACAATTATTTTGGCTTTTCTGAATTTCTAGCTTTTCAGAATGGTGATATAAATTCCTTCCAACATAAAGAAAAGTGTAACAATCTGTCAGCTGGGTTCTACAAAACAACTAGTGCTATGTAAATTCAAAGTAGACTAGAACCGACAATAACAAATCTGCTACCATGCTCATGTTAGCTTCATTACACAACAAAACGTGAACATTCATCCATAAACAGGATATTCTGTAATATGTAATGTTGTATTTGTGTACAACTCATATTAAAAGTAGTATGCATACTGTTTTTAGCTGTGCATATAATTTAGTGTATGCATTCTTAAAACAATAGTATGCATACTTAAAAATGTATGTAGAAATGTGTGCATGTGCATACTATTTTTCAGTATATGCATCCTATTTCCAGTGTATGAATACTTAAAATCTGTATCAGAGAAATATGAATACTACTTTCAGTATATGCATATTTTCTGTATATGCATACTTAAAGTAGGTCAGCTGCATTTAGAAAGCTTTCCTGCTTTCTACTTCTGGCCATATGTTCACTACTTCTGGGAATTTCAGAAATGATATCTCTGCATGATGTGCTTTTATTCAGCTTAATGTTACATGTTCTGTTTATAAGCTCTCCTTCAACCATCACCCATGCTATTTTCTTACCGCTGGGTCCTTGTAGCAGCAGGAGAAGGGCACCCCACACTTCTCTCTGCTGGAATTGCTGTCTGTGCAGTTAAAGTAAATGTTGAGGTTCCAGTCATCAGCTCCAAATGCCCCACAGCAATACCACTGAAGAGAAGAAAAGATTATACATGAGAATTTTTAATTCTGATTTTCAAACCTGACAATCAGGATGAAGGAACAAAAAGAGGCACACTTTGCAAAATTCATAACAAAATCCTCAGATCTGTCACGTTTAGAGCATGCCAGCAAAACAAGATCTCAAATAATATAAGTCCATGTGTGTGTTAGTACAGTGCTCTATCATTTCTGTCAGGCAGGGTCAGAGTCTGGCCTGGTGGGTGACGAGCTCTGCTGAACTCCGATATCTAATTAAATTCGTCCTGGAACAGTCATCTATAGAGAGCAGATCTGGCAACCGCAGTGAGACACAAAGGCCCCAAACAGAACTGAAATACTGCACTGCTGTCAGACAGCTCAAACATCCAGAAATTGTCATCTGGGTGCCAAACATCTTTGTGCACAAAGATGTTTTCAGATGATGAAGTGCTCTTTTGACTTATTGTACTTTTAGGGCTTCATATCAGTACAGAGTGATATCATTTCTAGCATTCTTTTACAACAATAGCAAAAATGCTTTGGGTTTAATAAAAAATTTAGCATAATTACTATATCTAATTATCTGCATCAAATCACTGCTTAATAACTTAAAATTAGCCAATCTACAAAAATCTAATGTAAATCCCCATGTATGAAAGTGATTTTTCTGTCAGCTATATATATATATATATATATATTTTTTTTTGGCAATTTTCTCAATTTCCCCAATGTGGTAGTCGCCAATTAACCCAACACATTAGTGGCTCTCCCCATCACTTTGTACTGTCCCTGACTCTAGGAGGGTGAAGACATGCACACGCCTCCTCCGTTGTGTGTGTGATACAGCCACCGCCTCTTTTCAAACTACCACTTGATACACTGTCCCTGGGGATCCATTGCGCTTGGAGGAAAGTGCAGGGTCTGTAGTTTCGGTCTGTAGTTTTGGTCGGTCGGTCTGTAGTTTCGGTCTGTAGTTTCGGTCGGTCGGTCTGTAGTTTCGGTCTGTAGTTTCGGTCGGTCGGTCTGTAGTGTCGGTCGGTCGGTCTACTAACTAACTAACTAACTAACTAACTAACTAACTATTTATCCCAGGGGGAAAGTCAATTTTAATAGTAGATGCCTGAGCCAGCGGTCTGTCAGCTGAATTAATGCTTGGAGTAACAATATGATGATTCGGCACACTTGTCAAAGCAATTAGATCAGGTTGCTATGAAATCTGACTCCCCATTTATTTATTACTTTATTTTTCTCTCTAGTATTCTTGGACTTATGAAACAGTATGAAAACAGAATGCATACCATGCTTTTTGTCATTACACATCTACAAGTACATGGCAATGTCAGTGCAGGACGTACATAGATACAATATATACAAAATATAGTCAGAGGTACGAACAAATATACATGTAAATATATTTCAGTATATATATAGATGAATTAGAATATACTATAAACATAATATGTAAGGTATTTTTCATATTTTTACTATTTATTAAGTATCTGAGGGCACCATGTTCATATCCTGGCTGTGAAATAGTGCAATATGTGAAATGTACACAAAGACCCTCTTACATATTCCTGAGTGAAGTCAATAAGGTTCTGGAGATCTATATCATCTCTGTAGGCTCTGATGTTGTTGTTGATGAAGAAGTTGAGCTGATCTTTAATCCAGTCTTTAAACACAAAGGCAAGAACTCCAGCTGTCAGCTCCAGGAAGAAGATAATCCCCAGAAACACAGAAAACTAGAAAAAATAATAAGTAAGATAACAATCGCATTTAGTACCTGTTTATCTTGAAGTTTGTGGATATGTTTTTGTGTGGGAAGGAAATTGTGTGTGGACAAAACGCAACTTTGTGTAAACACTGACCTCACAGCATTAATCTGCACATGCTTGTAACTTTCCTTTTACTGAGAATGCAGAACACAACTGTTCTATTAAGGTGTGCTCTGCTATTCAGGTGTTTATATCATGAATTTAGCTTTACCTTTTCATTACACTTCAGAGGCATCAGAATGTACTGCTCTGTTCCCTTTTAAGCAAAGTTAGTTTATGCTAGAGAATAACAACATTAATTTATTTTTTGAGTCCAATATCCTCAATGGCGCAGCACGTTTTCATTTGCACAACACCAGTTTAAATCCCTGTAAAGTTGTTTGTTTTCACTTTTTTTGCCACCCCCTCTAACTGCACTTGGAAGTCCAACCCCATGGCTTTTAGTTTTGGGGTTTTCTTAAGAAAGGGCAGCAATCTAGGGAGTCTCCCTAATCTTCCCTCTGTAACTGCCATCTAGATTACCTGCTGCCCCATTAAAATGCTGTTCAAAATCTCAGTGCTGGATGCTTTATATTTTTAACTAGGGATGCATCGATACCGATACCAGCATCGGGTATCTGTCCGACACCATGTGCGTGTACTTGTACTCGTATTCATAAAAGTGCTCCGATACTACAGGATCCGATACCAGCGTGATGGGAGCTTCATTTCCTTGTAACAGACAGTATTAGTTTGCGTCACAAAATAAATAAATAAATAAATTGAAATAAAATTAAAAAATAAAATTAAAAAAAAAGAAGACGACGACTACGTACGGCAGCCGAGCTGAACAAGCCACTTAACGGCAGCGTGACTTTAACCAGCCCGGTAGTAGAGAAGGAGCAGCTATGTCAGCGGTGTGGAGGTATTTCCAGGTGAATGAAGGTGACAAAAGCAGTGTTAATTTCGTTAACGATAATTATGATGAAAAATATTCGTTGACGACCATTTTTTCACGACGAAAACGAGACAAAAACTAAATAAAAACTAATATTTTAAAACGAAAACTATGACTAAAAGTATTACACTTTACGTCGACAAATAAAAACAAAACGAAAATGTCACAGAATGACTAAAATAATGTTTTTGTCCAGTAATCCGCTTTTTAAAGTAAACCTGCTGCACGTCTGACTTTCTCAAAGCACGCTAAGCTGCACAGTCACAGTCACAATGGTGAAGTTTAACAACACAACGAGCTGACGTCACAGCCGCAGCTTCGACGGAAAAGAAGAAGCGATTTATGGAGTAATTTCACTTTCGCTGCCACACAAACCAAAACAAAGCAAAGTTTGTGGATGTAAAATAACCGGGAAAAGCACTACAAACCTCAAGAGGTCCTCAGTTCTCACCACCACAAGCTTTACAAAAAGGTAAGCTAACGTAGTGTAGCTAGCTAGTTTGCTAACGGTGATGAATATGTATATTTGATATGTTTCATTTTTGAATTTTTCAGTGTATAAAGGGGAAATGTGTAAACTGTTATCATTATCTTAGGTGTTTAGATTAAATAGATCACAAACACATCTAACTGGAGCCATAAGACACACATACAGCCTCCGTTTCATTTTAATTGTAAGTATTGATATTTATTAGTACTCTTATTGGTACTTGGTATCGGCAAGTACTTAAATGCAAGTACTTGTACTCATACTCGGTTTTAAAAAATGTGGTATCGGTGCATCCCTATTTTTAACAATATGTATGCTCTTAATCTCGTTCTTTACGTCTATTTTGCAGACATACTGATGTCAGTGCTTGTTTGACATTCAGAATTGTGCTTTTCCTCACCAGTTAACAAAACACAGATTCCCCAGCACAATTACAGTTTGGTGGTGAAATGGAAGACGACAACAATCCACAACCACCACATTTACTAAACACTTGTTATGATGAAGCCAGAAAACAGTTGCTTAGTTTTGTATGCGTGTTAGCTAGCTCGTGCTGCGTCTGCGTTAGCTAGCTCGTGCTGAGAAATAGTTTAGTTAGTAATTTATAATGATTTATATAAATGAAGCACTGTGTACAGTATTCAGCCTTCAGCCAAATGTTTCATTTTGTTTGGTTTTGGCCAATTTTTTTTTTATTTTGGTGCATCCATATTTAGTAAAGAACCTTTAGATGCATAGTTCTTTTAAAGAACCATGTTTGTAAATGAGAAATAACTTCCACATATCAGTGACAGAGAGAAGTGGTTATAAACAGAACAATGAAAAATCCTTGAACTATTTGCAAGCTTAAATGCTTTCTTTGCATGGTGAAAGTTCTTCAGTATGATAAATTATTTTTATGGTTCTACGCAGAACTTTTTTTTGGAAAACAGAAAAGAAAAAAACCAAAAAAACTTCAACTGTTGCAAATTGGACAGGTGAATATAGATCACCGACTTCTTGTACTTCCCCACACACACGCACACACCCTTCAAATAAATGTCTTTTAAGTGTGTACCATCAGTGAATGTCTTTCTGAGATCTGTACACTCAAGGCACTTTACAAGAGCAGTTAAAGGCAGACAATCATTTTCAATTGCCCTATTTCCCTGCAGGAAGAAATACACAGCAATCATCATCACATCACTATAGAAGTGTCTTCTATTGCAGAGTAGAATTACAGGTCAGACTGGATTAATTGTATTTTACCCTCTGATAATACAATGTTGTACAGTTGTATAGTGGTTAGCATGTTAGCTTATGGTTAATGCATTAACTTGATGCCAACATGTGCATTATACCAGGGCTAACATTATTTCATGGCCTGTGGTCAGCGGATTAGCCCGGGGCATTATAAAGCACAGCTTGTGTTCATTGGACCCAGGACAGAAATAGTTACACATTAACATGAACAAGGGAAACTCATTTTTTGTTGTGCTGAACCGTATTGAATGGAGACATCATATCAGAACAGATATATGAATTTCATGGTTAGTCAGTACTCACAAATTTGAGCAGGAAGGTGTTTTCTCTCAGTGCTCCAATGCAGCCAGCAAAACCAAGAACGAACATCACCCCTCCCACCACGAGAAAGAGCCAGACGGGGTCAAACCCACCAAGATCAGTGATGGAAGAAATATTTGAGAGCACGCCCTGACAAAGAGAAAAAGTGGGTCAGAGGGGTCAACTGAGACGTGACTAAGAATCATTTACATACAATTTCTCAGAGCAACAGGAAACAGAGCTGTATTGTACAATGAAGAGAACATGAAATCTAAATGGAAGTGTTCTTTATGCTAGTCTCAACCTCCCAAATATAAATCAACAATACTGTCTTGGCTTTGCCTGGGTGAAAAAAAAAAATTAAAAAAATAAATAACTAATTAAAGGAATTACAAGTGAAACACATGGAAGTATACCAGAGTAACACACATTCTGTGCAATTGAGAGATTTCACATGAAGTGTTTCAGCAGTGAATCACTTTTCACATAAACACAGCATAGTTCAGTGCTTTCGGTGTCTGCCACTCATATCTTTACAGCTCCGGTTACAGTTCTCCCACAGGTACACATTGTGCTGTATAGTGCTTTACTCCCAGTGTGTCTGAGTGTGTGTTTCAGATATTAAAAAAAGGGGGGGGGACTTTTAATGTGAAAAATGATTTTTCATAATTCATTTATTGAGATGTAATTTAGACATTCAGAGAGGTTTGAGGTGAACCCTTACAAAAATGCCATGGTACTACCATCTTAAGCCCCTTTCACACATGCACAGTAACCCTGAACTTTTCCTGAATTTACCCATAGAAGCTATGTGCATGAACGCAAGTGTCCAATACAAACAACTTAGGCATTACCCAGACTTTATCCAGTCAGCCCACCAGTACAACGTCCAGAAAATGTCCAGTTGTGTGCGTGTGTGAATAGGTTAGATAATGTTCTAGAGCAGAGGTCACCAACCTTTTTGAAACTGAGAGCTACTTTTAGGGTACCGATTAATGTAAGGGCTACCAGTATGATGCACACTTCTGAAATAACAAGACTGAAAAAAAAACTGCTTTTTGCACAATCATGCCTTTAACTTGCGGACTGTTTCCATTCGCAGTGCGCTGCCCGGTGGGTAGTTAGCATGGTAGCTTGCGTGACATGCTGAAATGTCTCTCAACATTGTGCCGCTTTGCCATTGCCACAGTCGATGAGACACACAAAGGAATTTTTAACAATTGTGAAAAATAGCTCTTCCTTCCATTCATTGTGAAATGATATGTTTTCTTTCTTTTTTCTGCCATGCTTTCGGGCGTAAATCATCTCTTCAGCTTCACTGCACCTGTTAGCTGGTCTCCATGGCAACCAGCTAGTTCCAGTCTAATATGAAAAATTTGAAGTTTTTTTTGTCATTTTCAAATTCACAACGCAAGTGTGATTTAAAAAAAGAATATCAACAAAAAGATTTGATGCAGCTCACTGGTAAGTGGTACTATGATCTAGGCCTCTGGGCAACCTGTTGGTGACCCCTGTTCTAGAGAATTCAGTGGGTGTGTTGATGACATCCCTTTGCACTCAATTGCTGATATTGTGGATATCAAAATATGAGTAAATATGGAGCATCAATACTGATGCAAAAACAGACATCATTACAGAAGTCAGAAGAACATGTCAGCATTGCCTCCTACAAACACTACACAGGTTCTATCTCTTGTCTGAAGCACCCATAACATTTCTCTCTAGTGAGAACATATCTGACACAGAAAATCACAGGCTGCCTGCTACATGTGTAAGGGCCATTACATATAAAGTCCGGATCCGATTCTCCAGACAATTTGTGGAACTCACATGTGAAACAGCTATATTACTGTCCAAAATACCATTATTACATAACCATGTTTTCAGACACTGCTATGATGGCAGTACCATGGTACCATTTATAAAGGAAATACAATTATGTTTTTCCTTCAATGCAACATTTAAAATCAAACTATTATGAACTGACCTGGTTTATATCTCGATTTAACTTGTGGAAATTTTGATGAACCGGTGGTATTTCCCTTTAAGGTAGGCATGCTAACACAATTCTGACAATTTTACTGATTATTCATCTTTGTGTTTGTTAGAGTGTGAAAATACAAACTTGTGCATACATGCTAAAAAAAAAAAAAAAAAAAAAAAAAAAAAAAAAAAAGAGTTGGCTATGTAAACCCTCAAACATTGTAGCACCCGGGTGTTTTCCTAAGACAGATGGCATCTCAATGAATATTTTACTTACTTTCTTAATATGCATTTGCCTCAACCTAACTAATGAAAATTACTTTTCATTATGCAGCACATATTTACTGTCTCTTGCAACACAGCCATTTCTCACCTTCTCACTCCATGCCCACAGTCCGATTCCCAGGAAGGCCACCCCTAACAACTGCAAAACAGAAGAGAGATTCAGTTAATCACCACTTCATTACATCATTCACATCAATGATGGAGATTTTCAGCTGGATGACTTTAATTACATAGAAGACAGAAATTAACATAAGAATCAGGCACTTGCTACTAGGGTACTATTCTGAAATATTTCTATTTACTCAATTATTATTATTATTATAATACAGCCCATTCATTTTCTATGAGAAGTTTCCAATTTTCACTCCTTAAACTTTTTCATTTAGACAGTACAAAATTTGAACAGTACAGAGATCCATGTAGATGGTACTAGATTTATTTTTGTTGTCAAACAAATATTACCACTATTGTATGTAAACCAAGTGTATCCTTGAGTTTGTGTATTTGAACTTTCAGTTTAATAAATTCACATACGTAGAATGAGCAGCTCATGCCCAGCATTAAAGTTAACTTTAAAAATAGAAAAATAATACATAAACTTTTTGTTTATATTTGAGTAAGTTTCATACTAAGCAAGCTCAGTTGGACTAATTGTGCAGTGAGCTGGAAGAAAATGCAAAGAAAGGGAACAGCAGACCTGTATTCCAGATAGTAAAGAAGCTCACCAAACCATTCCAGCCTCGCACAGTAGTCATCAAGGACAAAGATGGCATGAAACTTGTGGAACCAAAGAAGGTGTGTCAACGTTGGAAAAACTACTGTGAGGAACTATACAGTGGAGCAGAAGATAACATACAGATTGATGTTCAAGAAAACGAACCACCACCACTGAAGGAAGAAATCAAGCGTACTATGTTAGAACTGGCTACACAAAAGGCATCCGGTCCAGATGACATAGCAGTTGAACTGCTCAGGTTTGGTGGAGAGACAACGTTGAATAAGCTCCATGAGGTCTGTATGGAAGTTTGGGAAACTGGAATTTGGCCAGAAGAATGGACGCAATCATATCATCAAAAGAACAACTAGAAGAGCTGGTGTGTCGCACTGAGAAGGCTGTAAAGGAATATAACATGCAGATCAATGCAGTTAAAACAAATGTGATGACGAACACTGAAGATATACTGAAGATCACAGTTGAAGGAAGACTTCTGGAGCAAGTAGACTCTTTCACGTATTTGGGATGCAGAGTAACAAAAGCTGCAGACTGTGCCAGGGAAGTGAAGACAAGAATGGCCATGGGCATGTTGGTGATGGTCAAATTGACAAAGATGTGGAAAAGCAAGTCAATTAGCACCAACACCAAACTAAGACTGATGAAAGTCTTGGTCTGGCCAGTAGCTACATATGGATGTGAGGCCTGGACACTGAAGAAAGAGGAAGAAATATGTATTCAGGCTTTTGAGAATAAGTGCATCAGGAAGTTGCTGAAGATCTCATGGATGAAGATGACGACCACTGAGCAAGTCTATGAAATGGCTAGAACTCAAAAGGAGTTACTGATGCACGTTAAATCCCGCAACTTACGTTACTTCGGTCATGTGATGAGGCATGCACATGAGAGCATTGAAGGAAGTGCTATGACTAGTCCAGTGGAGGGAGTCCGAAGACCAAGAATAACCTGGATGGATAACATCAAGACATGGACTGGATTATCAGGTGCTAGCCTGCTACAAGCAACCAGAGACAGATGGCATTGGAGAGAAGTGACTCGTCTGTGCAGCCTACCATCGCAAAACGATGACGGCGTGTGACATGACAAGTTTCATACGTAGAAACTTTTTGATAAAGTATTTTTTGCCTCCATTTTCCCACTTTTTTCGAGTAGGTGTCTATTCCTACTTTCCCTTGAGTAAAATTTCTCTGTACTTTTCCCCCATTAAAATACAGTTGCAAGCCAAGCAATACAAAATGCTCAGAATGCCTTAAAATTTTAAATAACAGTGGTTTACTTTTCACTATTTAAAATACACATACAGGAAATGTGACCAAACAAATAGACTAATGCATTAAGCTTAACTATATCATATGCTTCTCTGGGTACATCATGGGTATCATATGTACTTTCAGGACAATGAACAACTACCATAAAAATATCAAGTAGCTGTCCATTTTTCCATCATTTTATTCATTGTTACCTCATGTTCCTTCTAGTTTATTGGTGCTTGCTTTTTACATTTCACAGTCTTTGTAACTCTACAGTTTTATTAGTAGTTAGATCATCTTCACCACAAACTTAAAAAAAAAAAAAAAATCATGATACACAACATGTATTGTGAAAACGTACCATGATGGTCTTTTGTTGCCTCCCTGACTTTAAGATGCACATCTTGTTGAATTTTAAAGATATAAATATATAAAATTGTGTTATTTATTTAAAATCATATCAAGTCTTCAATTGTATCACTTGATTGTTTGCCTCCTTCTCTTTTATAACAATGTTACATGTAACAATATAAGCTTTACATCAGAAGGCAGTTAGAGCCGAGTGAACCTTACCTCTAAGAAAGAGCCAAATTACTTGTCAGTTACTTTTCCAAGTCAAATGGCCAACCACAGGCACCACTGAGCAACCATAAAGCTACAACAACAATCCCTGAGGTCATTGTTACTTTCGGTTGTTATTCTTTCATTAGTTAATGGAGATTATCTTAATTTCTTAAAAATATGAATTGTTATTAAAAAGGAGACATAAGATACTTCTGACCCAGATAAACATTATGAAAAGTGATCCACAGCATTAAAACTGAGAAGGCTCTTAGTCCTGGATTTTCAAACTAAAATTCCTGTCAACATGAGCATTCATTATTACAAATCTGAGCACAATGCGATAGTCTTTATGGAAGTCTCTATAAAAACTCAAGGAGAGACATGAGATTGCTAAGGTTAGAAAAAGTTAAGCTCAAGTCTATTTGATCTCACAGTCTATGGGAAACTAATGAGATCTGCTACTGGACTTTTCTTTCCTATGGAAAGTCAGCTGTTTCTGTTAGTAGGGTTAAACCTGGGGCATACAGGTCGGTGTTTTGTCGATTCCCAATTACTATACCATTTCAGATGTTCACTTATACTTAAATGTGTACTGAAGTCTGCGTACCAAGATGTATGACGCAACCTAGCAGAGGGGGTGTAAATCACAAGCTTCCTCATTTTTTTTGTAAATATCCTTTGACTTTCAGTATATCAAAATGCAGTCAACTAGAAATATATATTTTTTATATATATGCTCTCCTACATTAGTCCTTGTGACTTTATTAATAAAATGTTCAAATTATATTTTGCTTGCATTTGTATAATAAAAATAACAGATTGTGTGGATCATCATCATATAATTTCTTACTGACTGCAGATCTCAATATCAAATTGAGGTATTGAACATCATTGGATTGTTGGCAAAATTAATTAAAATTGCATCATGAAGTCATGAATCTATATTAATTTAATGGGTCAACACTAATGCAGATGCTCATTTGGTCAATGCATCAATACAGATCAATGGATTTTTACATCCCTACTTAACACTAGTGCCATGCTAATAGGAGAGCAGCTTTGATAGAGCTGGGATTTATAGGCTGGATGAAATACCTTAAACCAACAGCATGCGCTTCATATTCTGCAATGTTATTCAGTGGCCTCACCAAACTGTATGAATGCAAACACTTATTCTGCAACTTCTTTCATGCACATTTGCTTAATCTGACAATTCTGCAACATTCTGTCCTTGTTAACACTGTTGGGATTCACAACATTTATTACATTAGAAGCTATGGAGTGAATTCAGCAAATGTGGGAGATCAGGTGATATTATAAACAATTATCCAAGTCTGACATTTTTTCACTTGCCTGACATCCACCAAAATGGTCCTACTTATGCTTCATATAGGCTAATGCATATGTGCTCAAAGATAAATTTTGACTAGAGAGAGTTGCCATGTGAGGAAACAGGAACAGGTCTGCATTTCCAAGAAAGCAGGATGTCTGGTCTCTCCAAAACACTCCAAAAGAAAGAGTCTAACATGCCAGAGAGAGACAGAGAGACAGAGAGAGAGAGAGACAGAGACAGAGAGAGACAGAGACAGAGAGAGACAGAGACAGAGAGAGAATGAATGAGATATTGAGGGTGACAGGGTGATAGAGTAAGAGACTAAATTTCCTTTGAGATTATAAAGTAATATCAGTTCAGTGATCTGCTTTGCTTTGTAAATTTGTGCATGGTCTTATAGTCGACAGACCTCGTTTTGTCTGCTCAGGTCTCTTTTTCTCATGCCAACACAGACTTGGAAATGGTCCAAAATTCTGTTCACAACTCTGAATGCCCCCCGCAACCCCCTTTTTGCCCTGCTGTTTCACTTTAAATGGCTGTTTTTGTCTTTTATAACGGACATCTTTTCATTCTCAGGCCCCCTGGGAGCAGGCCTACTCTCCACACAGCCATTATTGTGTGCATTAACTATTTATGTGAATGTGGGTGCGCTGCCTTTCCAGCCCTTTGTTAAAGAATGAAACTAGGCTGAGGTTTAGAAAGGACCCAGAGGGGTGATAAGCTTACGATTTATATTTTATGATTTATGTTCAACCAGCAATCTTTCCCATTCATTTCAGACACGTGACTTTTGAAATGCACAGCTGTGTTTTGTTGGATGTTTAGGGAGTGCTCCTGGGATTTAGTGTGGGAATTAAAATGTTAGGAAGATATGCAGTACATTCCGATGGAAATCTGCATTAAAACAGGCTGCTGTTAAGCTTCTTACCATCTTCACAATCGATGGGACACATTGAGGCTAACAATGATGTGAAACAAAGTCATAAAAAGCACATTCAGCAGTTTTTCCCTCAGTACAAGTTAATGTGCTGCAACGTGGGGGAAATGAATCAAAACTTTATCAACTGCTAACTAAATATAGGTGATCTATTTAGGCTATTTCCATTATATGGAGGCACAAATGACTCTAAACCAACACTACGCAGAGAAATAATACACACTGTATCTGTATATGAGCATGTATGTTTATGGTTATTATAAGAGGTTAGTAACGTCTCAAACTTTGTGTCCGTCATAGAGCTAGCACTTAAGTTTAATCTATTAAAGTTTAAACTCAATTACTTTAAAAACAAAAAGATTACTCAATTAGCAATTACTAATACAATCAGTAAAGAAAGCCCTAGTACATTATTCAGCTTGTATGATAAAGGATATATTAAGAGATATAAGACATTAAAACCATAAAACTAGTCTTGTGTTTGGATTAAATTACACATTCTGATAAAATATCCTCTACAGAGAATAAACTTCTACATATTTTAAAGCACACTTGCTGTTTACTTGCTGAATTGAACATATGAGCAAATGTTTGTGGACAGCCCTTTTATTGAATGCATTTTAAGTTTAACCCATTGCTAACACACACATGCAAATGCACACACACAGCTTGTCTAGTCCCTGTAAAGAAGTACTGCCAATAGAATAGGACACTCTGGAGCAGATAAACTATTGGCATCGTGCCTAATGCCAGGCATTGGCTAAAGGGGCACTAAGCACTGGAGCAGTGGAACTGTGTTCTCTGGAATGATGGTGCTCCATGCAGTACATTTGGGATGAGTTGGGGTGGTGACCATTCAACATCCTGACCTCACTAACGCTCTCCTCCCTGAATGCAATCAAATTCTCACAGCAATGCTCTAAAATCTAACAGAAAAAGCTTCACTGAATAGTAGAGACACTTACTGTAACAAAAGCAGGATGAACTTGTTTTAATACCCTTTTCAGAAGAAACAGATGTACGTAGATGCACACACATGATAATAGGTGATAATGTAACAAAGTACAGTAAAGCAGCTGATCAATCAGTTACACAGGAAGGTTTATAAGACAGTCTGTAGAGGACAGCAGTACATTTTGAAATAAAATTAGTAACTCCTTCCTGAGTGCAATGAGGGAGGCTAAAAATGCAAGGCTGTGGTATTCCAGTATTAGGACTCTGAGCCACTTTCATACAATTTGTTTAGACTCTTCTTATGAGTCAGGCTGTTGTAAAGCTCAAAAAGCAAACAAGAGTCAAATACATTTTCTAAAGAAAATTAATAGAACAGTTCAACTCAAGCTCATACATGCTGTTACTAATGTGGAAGTGGCTCCACTTGCCTTCATCAGCATGTAGCTTTAGGATATGACTTCATAATAAGCATGTACATGTTTATTAGTTCTGTGAGTTTTAACAAGTTCAAATGATGTTCCATGCAGAAAATGCTGTCATTAATAACGCTATTATTTCTACACACATTAATAAAGAACTCTACAGTTGTCAACAAATTATAGTAAAGTACAGAAGTATGGTGCCAAAACTAAGAAATAGTATAGAACTACCAGATTTAAGTATTGAAAAGTCTCGATATGTTCCATATTTTTGGTGCAGCTCTATACTCAATCAATAAACCCATAACTTGTCTTAGTTGATCTAGAACTCTCTTTTAATAAAAGTTTACTATATTTTTATGCCCATCTGGTGAACCCTGTAAAGAGAATATAAGGAGATATGGATTAAGATTAAGATTAACCAATTTAGCCAATGTGATTTTTCACACAACGAAATTTGACCTCCGCATTTAACCCATTTGTGCAGTGAAACACACACACACACACACACACTAGTGAACACACTAGGCTGTGAGAATTTGTGCCTGAAGTGGTGGGCAGCCCTTATCCACCGGCGCCCAGGGAGCAGTTAGGGGGTTAGGTGCCTTGCTCAAGGGCACTTCAGTCATGTCCTGTCTGAGGATCGAACCGGCGACCTACCAGATCCTTACCACTAGGCCATGGCTGCCCATCATGGTTGTTTAGAGATATGAAAATGTGCATAAATCTAAATGACCTGGTCCCCATGTGTAATCTCAATCATTAATCATATCATCTTACCCTGTATAATTTCATATGAAAACCAATTCTAAAGTGTGTGTCTGTCCAAAACATGATACTGTAACCCATCACCAGTATTCTGATATCTTCCAGAATACCTCTTTGGACGAGACATAAATCTAATGTAAAATTTCTTTTTTAAAAACCTTTTGGGTTTAGAGGAAAAAAACGCCAGGAAAAAAACAATGCCTCAGAAGCTCTGCATCGTGTAGCCAGGAAAATGTCATGGAGAAAACAAAGGAGTACTTTCACTGAAGGAACAGGCTAGTGGAGCTTGGCATTTGATTTAGAGTCCTGCCCTGGCAGAGGAACACTGGGAACATGGGAAGTACACTAAAGTGAAGTTTGAAGTAACAATATGACTTCTATCTCTTTGCTGTTAAAAATAACTAGCAAAGGTTCATTTCTGCTTTTAACTAGGGGCATAAAGTCATGCTCAGCTGATGAGTAGACTTCACAATTCTAGGTTCAAGATTCAATATTCATCATATTTTAAAAATAATTTAAATGAACAATTAGAACAATGGGAACAATCCCAGTGCAATATATTAAAGGCACTAGAACTGACAGGCAGGAGTGCTAGTTGTTGATTTGTGCTGATCATTTACAAACTTTGTTTATACACAGTTACATTAAATGACAGTTACAATAGATTGTTAACTAAATATCTTCTCCTCAACACCTCAACTTTACACTGTGATACGTCACAAAGCATTGTTGCACTATGTATACCGTCTTATGAATTTTCTTAACAAAGTACACATTCTATATATAGAATAACTATAGTTTTAGATACAGAAAATATGAAAAAAAAACTAATGAAATGGATAAATGAACATTTAACATCACTCTTACAGGTTTACGCTCTGTTTTAGAGAGTGTTGGTATGGTCCAGCCGTCAGCCTTTGTTTTGTACAGACATTCTTGTGGTTCTCTGACATTTTTTGTTTTCACACACATTTTTATATAAAATTTCCCTCAAAAAATAATTTAATTGTACAATAAAAAGGGCAAACAATAACTAAGGTTCAATTGTATATTGTGAAAGTTCATTTGTGTTCATAATTTAATTCAAAAAGTTCAATTGTCATTATATTCATTATACATAAGTGACATAAGCCTGTTTTGTTGTAACGTTGATACTGTTTAAATAGTAATTTAAAATTAAATCTAATAATTTGAGATTCTGGATTTCTGATTTTCATGGACTATAAGCCAGACTGATCAACAGTAAAATAAAAAAGGCTTGAAATGTCATTTTACATGCAATGAATATAATTTTTTCAGAATATTCAAATTTTTTGATGTGGTACCGTACATATGTATCACAATGCTACTTTGTGCTAAACTAACTTTACAAGTAATACATAAAAAATTATCTGTTTTGCTCACTCTGTAATGTAGTTAGTATTCTTCCAAAATATTCTCAGCCTACTGTGACAATGTATCATGATAGTGATAAAAATATGGCTGTATTGCCAATCTCTCTATATAAATAAACATATTAAATAAACATAAATTTATAAACATAAATAAACATATGTTCTTTTCAATTGTTCATATGGGACTCTTGAACTGAGTAAAATGAAGCCTGCTCCTCTAACCACAGGGCCACATTGTTGCAAGCTCACACTGCTCCACTGCTGCAATATCATCCACTCATCATGGAATTTGATGATGAAAGATGACAAATGCTCCTCCTGGGGGAACATGCATTCAAAGCATTCAGTTTAACACTGGAGAGCTGTTCCCTGAAGCTGGGATTCAGATTTTAGTCCCTGCTGTGCTAACCGCTGTCAGTGCTTATACATGATGTATGATTGAGCCAGTCCATATATATTCTAAAATAACCTAAACAAAGAAAAATAAGGTACATTTTTAAAAAGTGTTTCATAACGATGACCACACATAATTTCCTGGCTTCTTCCATTAACTTCTCAAAAATCTAGCTTTAAATATTACATCCTAGCACTTCCACTCCTGATTAAAAATTTAGTGATGGCTTTGACTAAGCACACCAGGAATGCAAAGTACTGCAAATTCTCAGAAAAAAGGGAGACAGACTCCTACACTCTAAAGAACACACATTTAAAAAGATACAGTGTCTCCAACTAGACTCATTGCTCTTTTTAGTGAAGAAGTCTCTCCTTTTTCTGGGAAATTGCAGTACTTTCCATTCCTGATGTGCTTAGTCAAAGCCAGTTTAAAACAACGTTAACTAAAGGCATTAAATATGCTTGTGCCCCCAGTCACAGAGAACACATTTTGAGTGCTAAAATTGGTAACAAAGGTAAGTACACAATAGGGACAAAAAGTACTGGGACAACTGTTTGTACACAGCTTCTTCCAAAACCAAGGGTATTAAACACATTTATTCTACTTTTGTTGGAGTAACTGTCTCTACTGTCCAAGGAAGTCTTTCTACTAGATTTTGAACATTGCAATAGGATTTGATTGCATTCAGTGACAAAAGCATTAGGATGTTGGATATCCTAATCAACCCTGTACCGCATCTTCAACTCATCCCAAAAGTAGTGCAAGGAGCACCATCATTCCAGAGAACACAGCTCAGTGCTGGACAGCTTTATAACCCTAAAGCCCATTCCTGGCATTAGGCATGGTGCCAATAGGGTCATGAGTATCTGTTCTACAGTCCTATTGACAATACTTCTCTACAGGGAGTAGACAATCTGTGTGTGTGCACATTTACACATCTGTGTCAGAAATTAGTGCAACTTAAAGTAGTCGAGTTCATTCATTAGAAAATGTGTACACAAACATTTGGATAGTGTATTTTGTTATTTTAGTCTTGAGGTTGCTTATCTCTGTAAGGTTCACTGCTATATTACTGCAACTCATATTGGTTATGGAACATAAAGAAAGCTACGTATGTCTTTCAAATTAATTTTACACGAGGTTTATGGCATGCCAATACCAATGCAAATACAATGAGAAAACGTTAGAGATAGCATGGATTGGCCAAACTGTTAATAACAAGAGTAGCCTGTTTATTAGGCACACAGTACTTGAACATGTTGTATAGTAGCATTAAGGGCTTTCCATAATGACCCACAGCAGCTGTGATGTTTCCCAACAAACTCCAATGACTTTTCCTTTTCTCTTGCTGTCTGAAACAAAACAGCTGAAACAATAATGCAGTGACACTGTGATTCAGTTGGAAACAGAAACCCCTTCCAGGGGTAAACAAAAAGGGAGAAACTTTAATTTGAAGCAGAAGAAAAAGAGGTGGAGTGGACGTATAGAAGAACTGTTGATGGAATTGCAGACTTCTGTGTTCCGAACATAATATAAGAATACTATATCTAATAAAATTACTGATATATCATACTGGACATCACATACAGCACATCCGAGCAGCCTATTAAACAGGCAATATCAGTGTATATTTGCATAATAATATAGAGAGGTGTTATGAAAAACATTTACAAATATACTACGGAAACATCTACATTCTCATAGCAATGAAATATAGTGCATGTGGAGGAATGATTTGGCATGCAGGAGGAATATTATGAGAGAGATTACAGATTATTACAGACGCATTAGCGTACTACAGAAAGATTTTCATAGTGTTTATTAGAAAGAAAGTAATCATTTTGAAAAATATGCAAACACCACAAGAACCTTATTTTGCAGTGTGAAACAATAATAGTACTAATGATAGACAAATAGATACAGTCATGGCCGAAAGTGTTGGCACCCTTGAATTTTTTCCAGAAAATGAAGTATTTCTCCCAGAAAATTATTGCAATTACACATGTTTTGTT